>JAHRHJ020001031.1:0-36482 GCA_019776745.2 Taxus chinensis | reverse complement strand
CGAATTTCTTCATGGAGAAATCTTGAAGAGTGATGGATCTATGAAAAAGAAGGGAATTTAGGAAGAGTGTCAGGACTTATATTTATAGTATAATTTATTGTTTAATAGTTTTACCCGAGTTAAACAAAAACCTTATCCAAAGGATTTTCCACCTATAAAAAATAAATTAAATCTAATTCTAAGAAATCAGAAAGATCATCACTAGTAAGAAATTAAAAATAATTGAAAAATAGCATAGGGTGCAGCTTACCTTACATATTAGATTGTTATGAAAATCATCAAGGGTTGTAACGTGCTAGATCTTTGTTTTTTCTGACATTGTTTGTAGACTAGAGGAGTAGTTGCCTGACATTGTCGTCCTGAGAAGTGCCAGCAAACTGTTTAAAGAAATGCTCACAAGAGCTTAAAAAAATGTTCAAAGTAATAAACACAATTAAGATATGTTGAAGAAGATACCTATTAACAATGAATCATCCCGGTAATGGTGTAATGTGCTAGATCTTTGTCTTAATAAAATTCAACAGAAAAAAATGGGATTAGTAGAAGATGGGTGAGTTGCTTACATTGTCATTTCGGAGAAGTAACAGCTTCCTCGAACGGATGTCAACCCAGTTTTCAAAAAATAAAATTTTTGTATTAAACTAAATGTAATTCCATAGGACATTCTGTAATGATAACTAGAGCTGAAAAAAATGAATAGTAACAAACAATAAGATAAGGGGAAAAGATACTCCTTACAGTTGAAATCATCACTGCCACTCTGGTAATATCTGTGTTTCAAAAAAACCCAACATGAGAATGGATTAGAGATAGATGGGTGATTACCTAAACATTTAGTATATAGAAATGTAACATCTTAAGAAAAACCAGAGCTGAAAAAAAGAATAGTAATAAATATAAGATTAAGGGGAAAAAAGTACTACTTAAAGTTGAAATCATCATGCATGGTTAATGAGCTAGATTGGGTTTTAAAAAAACCCAACACGAGAAATGGATTAGTAGATAGATGGTGAATAGCCTGACATTTTAGTATATAGACATGTAACATCTTTAGGAACACCGTGGTTTAACTAAAACATGAAATGTGTATAGGAGTGTCTTTTTAGTGCTTCATGCCAAATTTAATTAGATGTTGAAATGAGTATTTTAAACGTATTCAAGTTTTTTATTAAAAATCGATCTCCTTAGAAATGCAGACTAAAAACCTTTCTTAGATCCAAGAAAAAATACAGTGCTTCTTTGATAAATCATCGAAGTTTACTTTTGTATAGGATTCACATCTTATATGTGTAAAATGTTGTGGGGAAAATGATCAGTATCAAATATGTGTATAGGATCTCACAAATCTTGAGATTCTCTTCTTAAGGACTGCTTATAGAGTGGTTGAATTAAAATATGTCTCTTTTTTTTCAAATTTTTAAGGTGGTGATATGATCATAGCTCAATAAGGTGGTTTACATAGAATATGATTACAAGAATGAGGGTTTGAAAGATACAATAGGGGGGTTAAAGTGATCAAAATTGTTGTGTACGGAAAAGTTGTTTTAATTCTTCTAATTATAATTATGAGTTGATGAAATACTTGGTTGACCCTTGCAATGAAGTATCAAGTATAAAATCTTGCTACCACCTGTTTTTTTTTCCTTTGCTGAAGATACATGTTCAAGTGTAGTTTGAAGACAATTTGCTTGAAGCTCCCCCATTTCTATGCCGTGAATGTGATTAATATGATCTTCTTGAAGTCCAATTGATAAAATCACGTGTCTAAAATATTGAAAAAAAATTTACACAAAAGCTTCACATACAATTTCTCTTTGCAAGGTTGGATCATCTTAAAAGGTACTTGTGGTAAATTTGTCACGAGTGGCCTTACTGTTACTATCATTCAAACTCAGTCTTACATATATCATGAACTTCTTTTTGAACTTATCAAACAAGACCCTAATAGCATCATCAAGTACACACCAAACCCGTTTTCTTTGGTCTGGGGATAATTTGAAGCCTTCATTCTCAATTCGCTGTATTGCAAAACATGAAGGGAATTTCCTCTAAGCAAAATAGGTGAAAACTTCGACGTCCATTAAATTTTGCATACGAAATCAATTATTTGTAGTCTCAAGATTTCTCTGTGCATAAAGAAATCCATCTAGTCACTCATCCCTCCTGACGCACGGTCAATGGAACGAATGTCTTGACGGCACGCGGACCCTCCCCGATATTGACGTGACAATCATGGACACTTTAATGGGGGGACGAGTGTCACTGCTCCCTTAATGACATCGTCAATGGATCTTTGACGCACATCACTGGCTCTTTTTGACGTGCATCGCTGACTCCTATTGACACACGTCACTTTCTCCTATTGACACGCGTAGCACACTCCCATTGTCGCGCATCACTGGATCTTATTGACACGTGTCGCTTGCTCCTATTGATGCACATCGCTGGATCTGATTGACACGCGCCAGCTAGGAATATTGTCGCGCGTCAGCTAGAACCTTTGATGCACATCAAGTGAAGCCATTGACACCTGATTTAGCCTATAAATACCCTTCAATCGGTCATTTTCTCCTTTCACCCTTCCAGCTCTTGACTTTTTATATGCCTCGATGCTTCCCCAACTGCAAGTTCAATAACAAAAGTCAAGAGAATCCAATTCAATCGATGTATCTTATGCCCTCACATCCATACTGTTTTAAATATGTCTTCATAATATAAAGATTTAATGGAGCGTGTGAATTTACAGGGCCTCGTTAATATGCCCCATTTCGAAACAATCTGGATATTTGAATTACTTCTGTCATCCTACAATTCAGAGGATGACATTATTAGTGACTCTGAACGATGGCCGAGTTTTTCAATTCAGTATCGAAGCAATGAACATCCATCGGTTTAGGGCCTTTTGTTCAAAATTTACCAATTGTTACAACCAAGGCAACACTCATGGAAGAAAGAATTTTCTGAATCAACTTTTGGTTTCCATGTTGATTGTAAGTATAATTCGTTTAATTCATATTTTTTATTCGATACAATTTGCTGTTATAATTTATAGTATTTTCACTGTTTTTGCATTTGCAGCCCAATGTCAATAAATGAAGGCGTCGTGTCTAATATGTAGCATTTTTGAGTACATGTAATTTTTTTGCAATGCTAGTGTAAGATGAGCTTTGTAACTTTGATAACCTGATGAGTGCAGTGGAAAAGTTTAAACAAAAAAAAGATCTTAAGAAAACTAATGGAACCAAGAAGGGGAAATTAATTGATGTTCCCAAACTTGATGATGCAAATCAATCAAGGGGGAAGAATTCTGATCAATGTACTTTAATATTAACAGAGGGTGACTCAGCCAGGCTCTGCTGTAAGTGTTTGTGCCTTGAATCAGGGAAATGTAATACTTGAATTTGGTAGTATTGTGACATGTTTCGACATCACTTTCCAATTTAATTTTTTGTTATTTAGTTATCTTTATCCTATCAGGTGGTAGGAATATCTATGTTGGTCAATATTATTATGGTGTATTTCCTCTCAGAGGTAAGCTGCTCAATGTTAGGGAAGCTACCACTCACCAACAAATGGAGAATAAAGAGATAGTAAATATAAAAAAAATCCCTGGTCTACAGGAAGATACAATATATGACAGCATTAAATCTTAAGATATGGCCATCTGATGATAATGATAATTAACCAGGGGTACAGATCTTTGTTAGCGCTGTCTAGTTTCTGTTAATTCTGACACATTCCTTTTTAGTTGAACACCTGTTTGACTTGGCCTTTGTCTCTTAAAGACATGATGGTAACCCACGTCAACGGAAGTGTGAGTCAATTTCATTAAACCAATTACCTGCATCACTGCTTAAAATTCCTTCATTTTTTGTGGAATTTATCACTCCTATTGTCCGGGGAACTATTCCCCCTATTCCATTTGGTTGAGTTTATTGAGAATCTTTATAGTTGTTTTTAAGCCTGCAGATTGTTAAGTATCTGACCAGTCTAATTTTGGCACATGTTGCTGTAGGCAAATCAACACACAAAAAGGAATAATGAAATGTGTGATTCTTTTTACACAAATTCCTGAGTATTGGAAAGCTTGGAGGAGAATCTATTGAGGGGAACGTTAACTGGCTGGACCATATAGTACTACAAAGTAATGCTAGTTTTTTCTCTTATATGTTTTCAAGTTCTGGTTTTGTTCAATGCTCGGATTAGGTATCACTTGTTACTTGGACCATTACAGGGGGATTTGGCACAAGACTCCTAAAGGGCAAGGAGTATTTCATACAAACGGACAAGCACAAAAAGATTTTGTGTGGGTTGATGAGAAAGATGGAGTGCTTCATCATATTCAATCAGCTGATAGAATGGGGACAGAAGGGCTAAGGTCTTATCCAATGAGATTAATAGTCGATATGAAAAAATTATTGGAAAAGAAGTTTATACGCTGCAGCCGATCCAAATTTGCATGTCGCATGGAGAATTTCTGGTTTGGGGAAAGAGGTACAGCCACCGTGGAAAAGCCGAGAAGCCGTTGGGGCAAGAGGTGCAGAGTAGAATCAGATAAAAGAAAGAGAGGGTTTTGAAAACTAGAAACTGTGATTATTGAGGAAAATTAAATATTGAATTTGAAACCTTCTAGATGAGTATGTACTATTGTTTGAATTTAATTATATGGTTTATATACAATCTTTAATTTATTGCATTAGATGGTGATTTTATAAGGAAATTATATGTATGTTTCTGGTTTATGGAGTTGTCATGAATTGTATGTGACGGAGATGATGAATGATTGATATTGATATTAATGTTAGATGATGATGAAGACAATGATCAATTTTAATGGGGGACATAGATTTCTCATTCAAGCAAAGTAATCGTCTTCTCTAGGACGTTTGAACCATGTTTTAAGATAATTATTCTCTACCACTTGTTTTAGCCGATATGATCATTAATGTCAAATTAGCAGGCATATACGGATGATAAATAAATGGAATGTGTTTATAAATGGGATCTAGATGAATGAGAACCAAATAAGTAATGGAATGATCTGAATGAATATTTTAAAAAAACGAAATTGTTTTAAAAATTAAAATTAGATATTAATCATTGTAGTGTCAGGACTAGGATAGGAAATGAATATGCGATGATGAGGAATTTTTGTGGAACTTTTCTCTTTCATATTTAAAAATAAATTGAAAATTATAATTATAAGAAATAAGAGGAAAGAATCATCACTGGGTAAGAAATTAAACATAATTGCAAATATGCTCGGGGTGTAAGCTTACCTCTTACGTATTAGCTGTTTGTTGATTATCAAGGGGTAACGTGCTAGATTCTGTTGTTTTAAGACATTTCGATAGTAGGGGTGAGTTCCCTGACATTGTCAGTCCTGACTTCTTGAGAAGTGCCAGCAATCATCTTTTACATATAAGACCAGCAATATCTTAAATTAAAGTATAATATATAGAATTAGACTTGTAATGTCTTTTAATGCTCACAAGAGCTGCAAAATGTTAATAGTAACAATCCATAAGATTATTGTAGAAGAAGATCCTATTTAAAAATTGCCACATCAACTGGTCATTGTGCTAGATCTTGTCTTAAAAACATTTCCCCACAACCAATGGCTTAGTCGATAGAGGGGCGTGAGTTGCCTGACCATGTCTACGTCCCGGAAGTAAAAACTTCTCGACGGATGCTCAAACCCACGTTTTCAAAAAGTAAAAATTGTATTTAACTAATGTATATTACATACACCTGTAACTCTTTAATGATAATCCAGAGCTGACAAACATTTTCCCCATGATATTTAATAACAAACAAGAAGATTAGCTTGAAGAAGGAAGATGACCTATTTAAAATTTAAATTCATCAACTGGTAATGTGCTAGAGCTTGTCTTAAAAAAATTCAAACACAAAAAATGGACTTAGTAGCATAGATGGGGAGTTGCCTTGGACCTTGTCAATCCCGAGAAGTAATAGTTCCCGAACGGATGTCAACCCACATTTCAAAACGTAAAATATTGTATTTAAACTAAATGTAAATACATACACCTGTAACTCTTTAATGATACAGAGCTGAAATGAAAAAATGAATAGTAAGAAAACAGAATAAGAAAGGTGGTATAAAAGTACCTCCTTAAAGTTGAAATCATCATTACACTGGTAATGAGTAGATCTGTGTTTTAAAAAAACCCAACAGAGAAAGTATTAGTAGATAGATGGGGGAATTTCCTGACCATTTTTAGTTACTATAGACTGTAAACACTTTAATGATAAAATAAAGATAGATAAGAAGATACTATTTAAAGGTGAAAACCATCCATTATCAGAGCTTCATCAAATCGATGTTGTCTTTATAGCAATGGAAGAAGAGTCATTACACTCTCAGGTTGGGAAATTTGTTACTTGTAGCTGTTATTTATTCACACCTCTCTTTGCCAAAGGGAATTCTAGTGCGCAAATTTCTCGGTCGAACCAAAAGCGTTCGTGGAGTATTGAGAAACATAACACCTCATGCAACTTTCCAGATTTTTATATACCTGTGTCTCAGTTTTGATTTTATAAATGACAATGCACTCGGAAACCATTTTTCATCTGTCACAGACCCCAAATTAATGTTTGGCATTAACTCATATAATCTAAAATATTCACTATATGCTCTGTTACAAATATAACTTGATCGATTCCTCACCACGTGTTGTAGTAGCACACTTTTCAGAAGGTTGATCTAAATGCTTTTATATTGGTTCCTCAGGGTTGTTGCCCAAAGTTGTTTTGACTGAAAACTTAATAAATAGGCGTCGGTCTACCTTTGATTTCCACACCTTGAGCGCTGACTTCTTGGTAAATTGTTCCATTATTGTACCCATTGATTTATGGAAAATGCTTACTGGACAAAGTCTGCACGGCCACCTTCGATATTTACAAAATTAGGATTAACCACACCCATGGCTTCCAGGATTTTACTTTACAGAAGAAACTGTTCCTAATTTCTGATGCAAGGTTTCTGAAATTTTTTTAAGATTTATTCTGTTTCAAATATGAACGACTCAAACAAATTACGTGTCACGGGAAATCTTCTAGTTCGACCTGTTAAGAGGCTTAGACGATTTTTGTAAAAATGTGACAGGTGGTATGTCCCTCCCCAATTCAACAAGTGATGCAGAGGTGATCGTGGATATTAAATCTCAAAAAGGTGTTAGGATTGTACATCTAATAAATCTCTCCAATTTCAAAACAAGTGCATCAAAAACTCATTGGAACAGTACAATATATTTCAAGGGACTTTGACATATGATTTCCTCATCCGTTATAAAATCAACATATCGATTAATCTGCCCTGTGAATGCTTCATCAGGTATTGATATCCTTTAACATTGGAAGAATACCAGCCCAATGTAAGAAATGTCTCCAAATCAGTTAAACGGGAACAACCAGTCCAGTTGCCTATCAACTTCATGACGGTATTTGTGCATTGAAACAACCAATTGGAAGGATATTCCCCCCTCACAAATCTGAAGCAGGTTCATACAAAGAGATTCATTAGTCTCACATCTTCAGACGTTTTTGACCATCTGTTTAATTTCAATTGCAAATTTTTTGTTGAACTCGAGAAAAACGCTTTGGGGTGACTTGACCTATTAGCCATGAAGTTTCTTATAAGGTCTTCATTTAGCACATTTTCATGGTTGCTTTACCATTTTATACGCTTAAATTTCATTCTTATGAGCCATACATTGAATTGGTAGCATTTATTGGGGGCCCATGTTGCTTATAATCTAACCACAGAGCCCTATTTGTGACCCTGCATGACAGATGCACCATCTACTCCAATGCATACCAACTCGTAGCATTCATAAATCAGTCATACCAGAACATCTTTCAATATGAGAAACAAACTATTTTATAGAGGTTTTTGGATTGCAGTTATTCCAAACCATTTTCCATAAACACAAAAAGATGAGGTGTCCTATATGATTTTCTAAAGTATAGATGTGGATA
Organism: Taxus chinensis; assembly: GCA_019776745.2. Lineage (NCBI taxonomy): Eukaryota > Viridiplantae > Streptophyta > Pinopsida > Cupressales > Taxaceae > Taxus > Taxus chinensis. Next base: position 28,484 of record JAHRHJ020001031.1, on the reverse strand, counting down.
ATACCCATGACGGTGTTGTCGACTGCTGTCATTCTCAATGAAAGAGAGATACAGTTTTGCTTTTTTTACAATTCTCTTTCAAATTTTCCTTCTCTATCTCGAGAGGCCATTTTCATTTTTCCATCACTACTCTAAGACAATAAGACTAAGGTACATTCAGCATTCCGTTAATTGATACAAAACTTTGTGAAATGAGAGGAAAATTGATGAAATACGCTCTCCTTTTTTAAGGATTTGAAACAGTAGAGATTGTAGAATTTTGCATGATGTAGATTTGTTTCTTTCATCTTAACCAATATGCGATTGTTGTGATCATTCCTCCCTTTCCAAGTGTCTATGTTTTCTACTCTGACTCAGTTCTACTGCGATCTACACATAACTGCATTCTTTTTCAGTTTTTCACTATGTGTTTGATTTTCTGGGGCATCAGCCCTTTTACAGTTAAATATTGTTTCCACAATGTTTTCTAGGGTCCCGCTTCAGTTTGCATTTTTTGTTGCTTCCCAATTGTCACATACATATTGTACAGTACAATTCAGATGCGGAGTTCTTCAGGAATTAGAGCTTGGTATATTGTATAAGGTTCAATAAAAGGAAATTTAGATAACCAATCAAAACTTGTATGTACTGCCAATGGTCCCACATTATCTTGTTCATTTTCAATCTTACTGTTTTGAGGCCATTTCCCATCCACTACTTTCAGACCAATGAGATTGAGGTACATTCAACATTCCGTTAAATTGATAAAAAACTTTGAAATCGAGGAAATCCGAAATCGCTCTTCCTTTTTTTAGTATTTGAAAAAGAGTAGAGAATTGTATGAATTTTGCATGTAGATTTGTTTCTTTCATCTTACCAATATGCGATGTGATCGTTCCTCCCTTTTCCAACAGATGTCTGTGTTTTTTCTGCTCTGCCTCATATTCCGCTACGTATCTAACATGCATGCATTCTTTTTCAGTTTTCCACCTATGTGTTTTGATTTTCTGGCCATCCGCCCCCGTTACAGTTAAATATTGTTTTCCACAATGTTTTTCTATAGTGTCCAACTTCAGTTGCATTTTTTGTTCCTTTCCCAATTTCCACGTACATATTGTACATGTACATTCAGATGGGATTTCTTCAAAATTAGATGATTGTACAGGTTCAATAAATAGAAATTTAGCTGCCCAATCAAACTTGTATGTCCTGCCAATGGTCCACATATTCTTGTTCGTTTTCAATGCTTTACTTTTTTGAGTAGAATTTTGAGCAATATCACAATCACTTGGTTTCCTCTTTCTTGGACCAGAGTTTGATTTTGATTTTGTCTTCCATTTGCTGAGTGTTTTTATCTGTGATATCTAGCTGCACTTCTGGTTGCACCCCAACAGGAACAATATCTTCAAGATCTGGCATATTATCGTAGGTTTCATTTGTTTGACTTTGATACTGTGCAGAATGCATGTCCACCTCAATAATACCTTCCACATAGTCAGTATTCTGATTCTTTGTGGTGGCATCTATATGATTGGTATTTACAATATTTGTATCCGCAGAGTTTCCAAAACACTTGAAGAGTGATTTCTGAGATTTCTTACTTACTTTTAGGTTATTCGTATTCTTTGAGCTGACACCTTCCATTATTCTGAAAAGAGTCCTGCGTCAGCAAAAGAACCAAGTAGCGACTCTGTCCAGTGTCTGAGGTCTTGTCGTGCGTCCCCTGTCTGAGGTCTTTGTCACGTGTCAACTCTGCACTTGTTGCGTGTCAACAACCCATTTCCTGTCGCGTGTCCACTGTCTGAATATACTGTCGCACGTCAACAATGCCCTTGTCGCGCGTCAACTTCTTTACCCAAGTCGTGCGTCAACACTTCCTCTGTCGCGCGTCAGTACAGCTGTTGTCGCGCGTCAACAATTCCCTTGTCGCGCGTCAACACTGCATTTGTCGCACGTCAACAATCACAGGCTAACAGTAATCTGAATCTCTGGTGCTTAAGTGTATGCGAGTTCAAATTTCAGAATATTGGTAATTTGTTAAGCTACTTGAGGTATACTACCCGGCGAATCAGCTAGGTTTTTATAGGAGATGTTTTCAAATGAAGGCGAAGCCGACCCCCCAAAAAAAATATACTATATATTTTTAGGTGGTTTGAATGACGACTTGGTGTTGTTAGGGTGTGTCCGGCTAGAAGGAATATCTACATAATAATAATTATATTGTATTGTCAATTTTTTCTTATTCTTATTATTTTTTCAAGCTTGACGGGCGATCATTATTAATATGGTTAATATTTATTGTGAGTAGTAATAATAATAATATTTTATATGTCGATCGAATTTTTTTTTAAATTATTATTTTTATTGTCGAATGTTATCGACATTAATATTAATTATTCTTATGATATTTTATTGTATCTTTTCGATCGTTCCCTGAGAGCGATCCTCGATTCGCAAAGAGAAACTTGTTATTGGTGGTGCCTTTGTTTGGGCATGGTGTTCATGTTAAATGTTTAATGTTTCCTCTTTTTCCTTGCATGCTTTGTTATTATAGCAATTTATTGGTGAGTTTAGTCTGAGGCATCCACCTACCTTGCAACTTCGAAGATAATCCACTATTTCAATCCTCCCTGCTGGCCATATAAAATACCTATTGTTTTATTTGATCTGCTGACCATTTATTGGCATGCTTGGCGTGAGACAGTGGGAGATATTATTTTAATTTTTTTGGGGGCCTTGTCTTGAGGTTGTTGAAGTGCCTTTTTCCTTGTTGACTGTTGACAACATTCATTAAGATGGTTGTCTCATTAAATTTCTACCCTGGCTTCCTGTTGCATCCTGCAAATGTTGCTCCCGATGCTGGCCATGTGTTGTATAATGGTTGTTTTTCTTTCTCCTCAATTGTTGTTTCTCCCTCATTTTGATCTCTCTCCTCCCTAGGTGCATGCAACTAGAACATGGACGAGTTTTTGTTTTTCTCTTGATGCTCAGGATTGTATGGTTGGGGAAAAATGCATTTTCCCTGGCCACGTGGAAATTTCAGTGTGGGATATTTTGGTGTGGGACTGGTGAATGGGAAGCTGGCTTATGAAATTTGTGGAGTGGTTGATGTTTGTGGCTTATGGATTACCCATTTTTTTGTTGATTCTGTTGTGTTATCCTGCAGTCATGGCATTTCCTGGGGACCACATCTCTTTGAGGCACTTGTCTGAAGTTCTACGCCTTTTGTATCCTTTCACAATTGCTATCACCACTCCTGGAAGCCTGCGAATTCAACAGGCAGAAATGTGGATTACCTTGTGCTTCGATGGTTGTCCCTTCCCTGAACTAACTGTCCCACCTTTGATGCACGTTGGAATCCTGTTTGTAATGTTTTGGGGGTATGGATTTTTCCTTAACCCTCACGTGTTCCTAGTTCCTCCACTAAATTATCTTGTGTTTTTACTGCTGCTATGGAAGTCCATGAGACCCCAGTCCTTCCAATCAGAGGCCATTGGTGAAATGGGGCTCCCTGCATGTGCCTGGGATGGATGTGATCGAGGTTTGGGCACCCACCTAGAAGATTTGGGGGAAGAATGGTTGACCTTTCCTTTGCATGCGCTTGGTTGAAGTTGGTTGCAAGTGCTGGAGCTCATTATAGGCATGATAATAATATCACCTGAATTTTATACAACCGTTAACCATACCATGAAATGAATTACTTTTCTTGCTGAAATGGTAGTCTTCTTAGAACTAAATGGTTGTTATGCCGTTGATTTCTCCCTACTCCCTTTGATGGTTTTAAATAAGTTTTCTTGATATTTAGGGATTACACATGAATTTGTACCTGAGATCTTATTTATTTCTTCTTTTGGTTGTGTTCCGTTGGTTGCGGGGTATTCTTGGAATGGGAAAGGGAAGATACAAGATTGTTAGTTTTGTTCCCTCACTTTAGTGATCTGGGTATTGGTGGTTGATAGACAAAACCTTGACTCGAATAGTGTGTTTCCCGAACTCTAGAGTATGCTTTTATTTATTTTTTGACCAGGGAATATTTACCCTCTTATAGGTGTTAGTGTTTCGTTATTATTGATTAACCATTTAAAATATTGGCTCTATTGCCGGTGATACTTCGAGCCTTGGTCCAAACTTGGTTTGATTTTAGCTATTGGTAGAGAAATTACTTGTATTTACCGTGTGATGTGCATGCTCCTAGTTTACAACTGAAATGAGAAATCCATGGCTCCCTCACTAGCTTCAATTGTTGTAGTTTTGTTCTTTGATCTTGTGGTATTTTCGAAGTAGGGGCTTAGCTTGTGAATGTTTTAATTAAATAAATAAATAAAAATATGACCCTTATCCATTTGTGGGGCTCGGGTTAAAGCTAGTGTGTTAGATGCATTCGTATCTATGAGATAAAGAGGGCCTAGCCAACTTGGTTGCATGAATCTTAATGAGAAGGATGCCTCTTTCTAGCTGACGCCTTACCCTTTCATGGTAGGATAAAAAAAGAATTCTGGATAATGTAAAGTCTTGACTATTACGAAAGGAGTTTGGGTGGTACCTTATTTCGTCTATTGTAATGGCTGGGAATCATTATTGCCATCTTGTGATAACTCAAGGATTTCCTTTACCTAGTAGGTTGGATAGGGGTGGTTACCCCTCCAACTGTTACGAATAGGAAGAATCATGATTTGTATGTGATGATGGAGGGTAGTTTTACTTTGGAGATAACTTTGGTGATTGTACCATTTATAATTATTATTATTTGATGTGACTAAAGAAAGTTTCACCTTGGTTAAGATTTTGGTTAATTATCTTATTCTGGATCGAGAGAGGGAGGTACTTAGGAGTGGCGAGATAAAAGAATATGCTTTCATTCAAAAATTAGGATAGAGGGTTTTAATTGTTTAATTTATGAATTTGTGTTTCCAGTTGTTTAAGGTGCTTGTCTCAAATGAGGTCATTGTAATAAACTAAGGAAGCTTAGGATTTTGTTTGTTATCTACTGTGGAAGATATTCCTCAATGTAAATCATTTAACATCATCATACTAGTTCCTTTGTGACGGTTCGCTTAAATTTTATTGATATAAGTTTAGGAGTAATTTAATTGATTGGACTGTATATTAAATCTTGGTAAGATGGTGGCATTAGATTCATTTTAGTTGTTTGACTTACTAAGTATGTGTTCTTTCTTTTATCATATTTTTGACTGCCTTACATAACATGGTAAGATGATCTTATGTTTGAAACTTTCTGTTATAACTCACTCCATATGTTCCTTGCAAGAAATTTGGTGTAGACATGTTGTGGGGTAAATTTCCTTTGAAAGGGGAAATTAGTGGTTAGTAGGTGATGTTAAATTTCTAACCTTAAATCTATTAAATCTTATGACTTATTTAAAGGAATGTTGTATGATGATTGAGTATTGGATTTCAATCATGTAATCTATATGGTTACACGATTGAAATCCCAATACACTCTTCTCTCTATTTCAAACTCATTGGGTCTTTGATCCCTACTAGAATGATAGTAGTCTCTTTGTTGGTTCAGAAACAATGTTCATAACAGATTTTTATGGTTTCCCTTCTTAATTTGAAATAGTAAATCTTCCAGCATGATTAAAGAAGTTGTTAGTGGGTTAGAGCTTAGAACTTTTCCTTTTAATAAAAGGTTCATTTAGGATATTGTTAATGGTGGCATATGAGTTCTATGTGTAGTTTTATCATGCTTAGTTCTCGCGAACTGACTCGGGCTATAAATGTGCAGATGGCCTTCATGAGTAGAAAAAGGGAGAGTTGCATCGGTGTTGCTTCGAAGCTCGTTTGTTCGGGTGTGCTTTATTTTGTTGAAAGACTCTAATTTTTTTCATATCGTGTTGGATAAAATGTGTAACCATATATAGTTTCTCAAACACGGTATTGATAAACGTATATTTGAGTTAAAACCTTGTGTAAATAGCTCCCTCTAGGTCATGGCATAAGTGTAAACCTAGGCATGTTAAAGTGGGTTAGTAATATTTATAAAATTATTCAAAAAAATAAGGATAATGTAGATGTGATCTACTTGATAACAATCAATTCCATAAGTGATCAAAGAGGAAACTATCTGTTGTAAAGTAAAATTGTATACCTTGTTGTCCCTAGCTAAACTAATCAACATTATCCTTTTATGGTGAACTCGTAAATGGTCTTATGGTGAAATCAATGATTAGTTTTTGGAAGAAAATAAGGTTGTACAAGTAGGAGGGAAATTGTTTAATAAACCCTTCGATCTCTCTCTCAATCGTTTGAAATGTAAATGGTTTTCCCTTGTCAAACTTAATCAAGCAAAGTCTAAATAAAACTCTTTAATAATCTTGATAAATTCTTAGCCTCAATAAAAGACTGAGTAATAACCCATGGGACCCCGAAGCTGAATTTTTTGACCTGTTTCCCCCTTAACCCTTGCCTTGATTCATTGTAATCTTTCTTAGGTAATGTTAAACTTTAGATCCTTTAGCAAAGAAGATTATCGTTCTGAACCTCAAACGGTACTTTACCTCAATAGGAGCTTGTGCTTATAACCTGAGCAATAGGGGTGTGGAACAAATTTCAGTGGCTTGTGCAAGATTATTTAACCTTGTGAGAAATGGAAAATGTTCCTTTTAAATCAAATGAATTAAGCAAGTTATTGACATATAATTGATGATCCTCTTTTAGAAAACTTGGTCTTAAGCTAATTAGTCGATAGTATAAAAGAAAGTTCTCCCTTGTGAAAAGAATTGTGTGAATCATTACATGAATCTTATAAGAACGTAAGTTAAGAATTAAGAGACGTTTTAGTAAACAAGAAACCTTAAAAGACTTTCATCGTGGGATGCCCCTAAACATGTGTTTTGTGGTTGGACTTGTATGTGATGTTCTGTCAAAATGGGAAGTGAACAGTTTCATGTCGAGCATCGTATATTTCCTTATACTTTGGTGATCAGTGTTGTGTCAAGCCTATCGTGAGTTGGTGGTAGCCATTGTGATCTCTTGTTGTGTCATGTAAAACTCCAAGAAAGTTATAGAAAAAAAATTTATCTGAGTTTTTCAGTGTTGTATTAGTGTGTGTTTTAAGCTTCCCCCTTGGAAAAGAACGCAAAAATGTATAAAACATTACACGTGATAACTTTTAACAACTTATCATGTGAACATGTTTGAAACCAATTGATCTTGCCAATGATGTTTTTTTCCTTTGTGTCAATATTTATCTTCCTACTATGAGGAACCATCGTTGACGTCCCAACAGATTGTTGAGAGGCAATAGAAAATAAGTGTAATCATATATGTGGATAATAATACACACTATACATTTTAATTACCATTTGATGACTTACCTACAATCTAGTGCGAGGAGGCTATGATGAGCATTGTTTTCAAATATTGAACATGGGTTCCATTAGTTCAACTTCATCTATGATTGTCTCCTCGATTTATTTTTAAAGTGACGTAAAGTGGTTGCACCAAAAAAAAGTATCTAACATAGACTTACAATGTTTGCACATTAAATTTGCAATACATTTGAATCTTGGGAATTTATCATACAAAACAAAATTTCAAAAATAAGATTGCTATTATGTATATGAATAAAAATAATAAATATGGAAGAAGGTATATTCCTTTATTTTAACTCAAATAAATAAATAGATAAAATCATATGCCATCTACCATATAGTCATGGAAATTGATAAAAGGTTTGGATGGAACACTAACACATATTATATGTCCAATAAAAATTCATACATATAAACATACGTCATATGAAACCGTGAAAAGTAAGTATATGCTTAAACAAAGGACCCAACATCAATCAGTCATTAGATACATGGTTGGACATGTCATAATTATTATCACTAGATCTTGAAAGCCAATTGATCATCCCAACTAATATCACTACATACCTTCTCATCATACCATTATGGGCAGGTGTACGTTGGCTCATACAACTTCCTCAATTTTTTATGTTCTAGCCATGGGTCATATTCAACGAATAGTTCTCTGGCATCATAATTTGACTTTTTTCACAAATTTTCCATTTTATTCCTCTTTAGATAGAGGATATTTGAGCTGGTCAACCATTATTTCATTTCATTCATAATTGGGGGTGGTAACATTATTTGTTATTACATTCACCTTTTCATTGTCATAACGAATATTGGATGGGACACCTATGATCTTATTCATTTGTATTTTCATCTTTCTAGGCGTCATACGATGAAACTTATTCTGCTCAAGGGCTACCTTAATGGTCACCAAAAATTTTCCCTTCCTAAAATTGTATCTTGTATTGGAAGCACCTGAATTTTGGGGTGGAGATCTCATCTTGACTACAAGAAAATAGTCACGATTTCAATTTCAACCATGTATAGAAAAATAAATGGTAACACAACTAGTAATTTAGGTAAATTAAATTATTGAAAAGAATGAAAATCTTATTGTTGACAACACACTATGTTTTTGAAGAAGTTTGTGAAAAAAATTAACCACGTTATCGTTCCTACTACTATTAGACTCATGTCAATATGTTTTTTTAGTTTGGATTTTATTTTTATAGTTTTGGAAGGGAATACAATCATTGCGTTTAATCTTTTGCATTGATGAAGAAAGCTGATACGTATGTAATTGAAGTGAATGTAAATATATTTTCACTCCATGATTTCTCCACTGAATGTTCTATTTCAGAATTTATGTGTTTTTTTTCAATCTCCTCTTCGGTTTCCAAACATTTATTAAAATTCATAAACACATTGTAATTTCTAAAAATCACCGTGCTTAATATATTACTTTGATGAAGGAATTTGATACGTATAAAATTATATGGAACACAAATATGTTTTCTATCTATGCTTTCTCTAGTGAATGTTTAGTTTAGAATTGGTGTGTTTTTCAATCTCCTTATCAGTTCCCTAGAATCTATTCAACTTCATAAACACATTATAATTTCAAAAAATCATCATTTTTAATCTCATACATTGATCAATAAATATGATACGTATGTAATTGGAGGGAATACAAATATATTTTTATCTAGAATTTCAGTAGTAAACATTTTGTTTCAAACTTGGAAAGCTTTTCAATCTCCTATTTTGTTCCCTACCATTTGTTCAACTTCATAAAAAAATTGTATTTTCCATAAATAATTGCATTAGATCTCTTACATTTACAAAGAAAGTTATTATGCATATAATTGGTTTAGTATTTATGTTTTAAAAAGGCCTCTTCGCTTTCCTAGTGGTCGTCTTCCCAACTTACAAAACACTCTTATTTCATAAATAACACTACATTTTTATCTCATGGATCAATTTTATCTTGTTTGTTTCTGTTTTCAATCCACATCTTCGTAAATAAATGTTATACTATGTATTCTCTATTTTGTTCAATAGATTTTTCATCGACAAAGCCATATTCACTATATTAATTTTCCTTTATTTGTATGGTATAGGTGTAGTTGAGGAAGTTGGCATTTTAAATGTGATGTATATCTTGATGTTCACTGTCATCGATCCAAAAGTAAAGTGGCGAGAAGAGATGGCGAATGAAACAAAAAATTAGGGGCTACAGTCAATAATTTAAGTTGTCCTTGTTGCTACGTCCAGAATCATGTTAGAATGTTTTTCTGACCACTAGATTTTGTTTCCTTTTCGATGACCATGCATGTGTCTCCTATGTAATTTAGATGGGGTTAGTGCATTTTGTATAGACTATGAACGTATCACAAAATTTTCCTTTCTGATGTGAGACTCGTGTCAAAATGATTTCCGAATACCAGATTTCATTTCCTTTTCAATGCCTATGCATGTGTTTCCTATGTAATTTGGAAGGGTGCCAATACATTTTATATAGAGTATAGCCATATCGGATATACAACTGTACTCTATACGAAATGCACCATCTAAGCATAGATGGAACACCCATAATATCACTATATGATATGCACGTAACATGCATACCTATTATCATGGCGAAAGGCTCTGGCATGATGACTCGATGCTGGCAATAGTGACACGTCACACACCAGCCCATAAATGTTGGCACGTATGTCACATCTCGATGGTGACAGTATGTGAGCACGATATTTAAAGATTATTTCAAACCTGTTTAAGCCAAAACAACAGGGGTTTAATTTGAATGGGGTTGGGTGCATTTTGTATAGAGTATAGAATCGTCGCTGGGTATTCTTCACCACTTTCTTTAAGCAGTTAATGCCTTATGTTGAGAGGCTATAATTTGCAAACAATTGTTTCTAATGTTTTATTGGATGAGGATCAGTACATTCACTATAAACTATAACCATCTTATTGTAGAATCTTGGCAAATGTATGAATTTTGGTCTCTATATCTTGACTCAGGAGTCATTGCAAATGAGGTTCATGAAATAATTGATAAAAAAAAGTGTGTTTTTAAATCAATAATCTAAACAGCTTATTTCATGCACTGAAGGATATATTGGCTTATAATTTGTCATGGAGAATATCCTGTCATGATTTCTGCCATTCCTGATACTTCCTACTGGCCAAGATGAAAAATAGCATCACACTTAAGTTGAGTACAATCATAGGAGAAAGTAAAAAATCTGAAAAGTTTTCTATGTAATCATTTTCTGTTTAGTTTGTTAAACAAACGCATAGCGTGTCAGTCTAGAAAAAAATGTTTTTCACCAATAATGAGCCTCATTAACTTGGTACCTTACTATAGTTATTTAGTTAATTCATAGATAAAATCTCATTAAGAACGTACCTACAGTAACCCAATATTGTAATTATTTCTTTGCCTAGACTAGCAGGATCCGTTCAGGTTTTAATTACCATATCAATGCAATGTGTCACGAGTTGGGGGAAGATCTACCAAATTGATAACATATGTAACTTGGGTCAATATCAATCACTTAATTTTTCCTCTTGTTATTTGGCTCTCATTTAAGACGATAAGGATTCGTACAAAAAAATAGGGAATGTATCTCAATACAATAAATATAAATAAATTATATCAACATTGAAAAACACACTATGTTTTTCAATATTAACCTGACAACATTGTCTCCATACATGGAAGTCTACAAATGATTGTGATTATGTATTTAGAAACATTATGGTTCACTATGTTTATTGCTTGGCTCATGGTTAAAATTTTGGTACAAATGACACAAGAGCGAAACATAATAAATCAAATTTGCAGGTGCAAAGATGATATCAATGATGGATGACAAAACCAAGTGCACAAGGGCAATTGAAGCGTATACTCTAAACAGAAATGCACCTTTTAATGAATGATGCTCAACAAAGTTCCATGATATCTATGCATGGAATAGCAACATGCTATACTCTGTAAAAAAATGCATTGGACCCATTCAAATGCAGTCAATAAAAACACATGTTACGTGTTGCGGATCAAAATCCATCGAATTAATGGGCAGTAGTTGGAAAAGCATTTTGACATGAGTATGAAAATGGATCATGGCTGATCAATAAAAGATAGGGATTATACTAAATTCATGGCACATCATCCTGTGCAAGTTTAAAAAATATGTTTTCCTCTAATATAATGGTAAACAAAGACCTTACAAGTAAATAGTTTGACAAAATAGATCAATAAATTCACAAGAAACATGTACTACGAAAGATGCTTAATACATAAGAAATGCGGAAGACAATAGAATTTCTCCATATGTAATGCACATTAGATCCCCATCCAAAATTAAGCTCTTAAAACACAATTATGCCCGTCACAAACCCATTAAACTCCACAAGGTCAGAAAAGGACATATAATGCATTAGGGAGGCAAGTGGCAATTTCATCAAAGCTCACACTTACTTGCAGAGCCACATTCACCCTGTGAGCAGTTACCTGATATATCCACAGCTTAATAGTGAATGGCTTTGCGATACAAATAACAAAATATCGGTTATGAAGCTCATTCAGGAGCATAATGTCTAGAGCCACATCTGAAACTAGCACATATAAGTTTGGAGCTCAAAAAAATCAATTGGCAAATTGGTTCCTATCAATGTGGTACCCGACATATAAAAAAATTAATTAATTAATTAAACCTAAATAATATTAATAAAAAGGGGAAATGATGTGTTTGGTGGCATGGGGCAGTGAGTGCCAGGGGTTGGTTGCGTGTGGCAGGATCCATTAGTTGGTAAGGAGAACGACTCATCCAAAAGGCATTCAAACCCGTCATTATCCTTGACAGCAAATAATTCGACCACATTATTTGAGACTACAAAGACACAACCACGTAAAAACCCAAGATGCCAGCGTCGTAAAGAATTCAGCAACAGTTGGTGTTTGGATAGTTGTATGACGATTGAAATTGTAATGCTCTCTGGTAGATATGTTGTGTAAAAACGTGGGTGCATGCGTGAGGCGTGATGAATTGTTTCACTAGGTGCCAGTACGTGTCCTTGGTCACATGACTGTTTTGGGTCAGGTCCTATGCAGAAAAATAGAGTTTGGGATAAGGCAGAGGCTTTGAAAATCCATCAAAGCATAATGCACTCATGGAGGGTGTGTCAGACCTCTTGCCCTTGGACGTGCATTCTCCCAGGAGGTCTGTGTCATGTAAATGTGGAAGCTAACACTTGACATAGAATAGGGTATAGACTAAGTCCCTGAACAAGCATGGTTCAGTAGACTGTAATTAATAGCAGGATATATACAAAATGGGATTTGCTAAAAAGGCTCTGTAGACATGTCATGCATACATACGAAGCTTTGAGCAGGATAAGGGAAAGATTTTCACCATCGCTGGCCATGGGACCCCCCCTTGCTCGAGATCTATACCAAATTTGACACCATGGAGCTGCTTGAAGTCTAGCATAGTTTTATCTAAACTAATACTTTGTGCCATTTCACTTATGTTCTCCCTACGCCAAGCTGAGTGTTTTACTGATACAGTCAAGCATGACTAAATATTGTTCAGTACTCAGACATCATAAATGTAATTTCCACTAGTGGGACATGTATGTAAATGTGGAACTCTAGCCGCTTTGGCTTTTTATTTATCTCCATGACTGAATTTCTCAGCCTAGCTCATGTCGATAATGGAATGGATGTTTGGTTGCTAACTTACCATGGGTGCTAATGTGCATTATCTCGTATGATGGGTTGCCATAGTTGGATCAATTCACTTCTAGGCTATTAGTAATCATTGAGGTCAGACATTGAGCTTCTCTTAACCTATGCTAAGCTCACTCATTGTCTACATATCCCTGTTGCGTGTATTCGAATAACTAATGCACTCGAAATAGGGTCTATGGTAGGTTTATTTGCATCTTTCTCTTTAGCTACGTGGCCATCATATGAGGTTTGGTCCACTACTTCCATGCGTATCGAGCTTTTGAGCTCTGTTTTAAAAAGCTTCTATATTAGGGGATTTACCATAGTTATTCCTTTTGTTGCTGATTTCACACAGGCTCTTGCCATTTTGAGGGAACCTCCGACCACATGCTTATGTTGGATCGGCTACCATTGTTTTATGAAAACTACCAGAAAGGAAGTTTGCGATACTGGACTTAGGATAACTTGGAATAAATGGAGTATGACTCACCAGGAGAAGAACTTGGCATGTGAACATTTGGATACATGGAGTCCGACCTGAATACATGATGTGCTCATGGATAGCCAAATCTTAGAGGTGAAACCATGAAAACCATTTGGCCAAATGCCTAATCCTGACATGCATAATCAAATTCCCCAGCTTCGACTGCATCATTCCTGGATAGGCATGGTTCATCTCTCCTTATCTTTCATAATTCTCTTACTTCAGTTTTTCTTTTGCAAACGGAATATAATTTTTTAAACCGAATGGGATTTTTCATATATTTGATTATATTAAATTAATTTTTTTTTAAAACAATAAAACGTCTAATTGTAATTAACTTACAGGATCCAAATATTCCATTGGTAGTATACCATGGACTTAAACCCTCACTTTGATGATGATAACAGGAAAACGTCGCAACCAAATTAGTTTACTACAGTTTCCGTTTGTATTGACAGGTTAAAGTTGAGTTTCCCTGTGAATATGTTGACCACTCCCTTCTTAAAATTGATAAATGACAATTTTTGGAGACGTGGAAAATAACCCTCGTAACTCCGAAAAGAAGATGTTAAGTTTCCTATGTGTACCTTGTTATGTGAGGAGTCACTTCAATCCTTGAATCGACCTCGAATGATATTCTATGATATTTTTGATGCCCTTCTAAGAGCCCTGTTACACCGTTTTGTAGCTGTAGGAAGCTAGCTAAATTTGAAAAGATGGGTTTCGTATCAACTCGCCGTTTGAATCCTAGACAATGAAATGTTTATCCACCTTCGCAAACCTCTAGTATTTTTACTAGACAATTGCATGGAACCTTCTATTTTAGGTAAATAAAACCCCTAGTTTGAGTTTACCATCATAGTCATTATGTTTAGCGACATTGTCATGAACCCATCTTTTAGGAACGACATGGTTCAACTTTATCTGGAGTATGTGGTTTCCTTCTAGGTTTGGTAACCCCAAGGAGAATGTCTTCTCTTCAGGTACAACACTGTGTTGAGTGGTGAAGACCACCTTGGAAGTCACCTTAAGAGTCTTTTTTTGAATCAACGAACTTTACGCAGTGTAACCTTACCATTTATGGAGTAAGTAGAACTATTAATCCCTTAGTCTCCTAGTGGACTAATCAAGGTCTTAAATGATTTAGATCTAGAATTTTTTCTTCATCAATCGAATGAATTCCTTGTGGGAACCCCAAACAACACAAATGGAGATCAGTGAAATAGTTGTTCTATGACTTAAACTCTTATTTAATAAACTTTTTAGTTCCTTTCAGTCTAGATGTGTTACCTTGGTTACTAACAACATAACACCTTGGTATTTTCATGAAGTTGGTTTAGCATAAATATGTCCTCTCACCTTAAACTCATATATAGTTGAGGCGTAGATCCTTAGGTGCAATTGGAATCAAACTAAACCTCAATTAATTAGGATGGTTAACTTGGGTTTTGGGTGTATTTATAGTGCTTCCAACCTTTTACTTATTCAAAATGTTATACAAGTACTTTCGTAACTCTTTATGTTAAAAAGTAACGCCAAAAAGAAAGGACATAAGCAAACAATGTAAATGAAATGCTAAACAAGAGTATATGTGATAATGGTTTAGGAACAAATTTTTCAGTTGAAGTCCTTATGGTTGATTAAGGCATTGAAATTTTGTTAATAATGGTTACAATTTGTTCTTGGTGGGATTAGGCATTTGAGCCAATATAGAGTCCACTAAAAATAAAATAAAATAAAATTATGTCATGTAAGTGCTTAATTGAATCAAACTAAATTTAGAACTAAAACAACCATAGTACGAGAACAAATGTTCTTCTAATGGAAGTGAAGTGTATAGGAAAGGGAAACTTGAACCTTCACCTCCTTTGATGTCGTATTATTTCTTTTCACTCGACAACTTATGGTTGGTCCCCTTGCATAATGAGGGTAAAATTAAATTTCAACTAAACATATTTTGAGAAATAAACCTTTATCATAAGAGCGAGAGAATTAGGAACTTTTTATGCAATTTGAAATATGGAATATAATTATGTAAGTTATGGAGATTGTCATAAGTGATAAAGAATCAAACTTAAATGGTCGAACTGTAAGTTGAATGTGGAATGAACTTCATGAATATATAGGTGGAAAAGGGAGAAATTTTTTCTTACATAATAATGTTATTGCAATGTTAATCGTAACGAAGATGTAATCATGGTAATGATGTGTTGTGGGTTTGGAAATCCTTGAGTCCCTTTTGTTGTGGTTGGGATTATTGTTTGCATTTGTTCATTCGGAAAAGTGTGGCATCGATATGTATATGGTGTTGTCATGTGTCTATGTTTTTTGATGACTTGTGTAAGTGTCGTATGCATTATTGAGTTCCTTGTACTTGTAACCTTGTCGGTGTTGCGAAGTGAGCAATTGTAAGTCAAAAAAATTTATCCTGGTATTATTATTGTTGTATTTGGGTGCACGTAAAATGTCGGCATGTTACATTTGGTATCAGAGCGAAGGTTCATTGCTCTTGAACCTATGGGGCAGAATGGAGTTGTGATGTTTGCTGCATGGTGGTGGTAGAAATTGGAAGAGTAATGTGATATATGTCGTAATTGTGATATTGTGAATGCACATGTTGTGTATGGAACTTAGTGTGTATTTTCTTTATCATGTTTATGTGCTTGTGATGAGAGTATTATCTCTCCTTTTCATGTATTTTATGAAGATTTCACTTGTGATGTACCGCCTTATTGTGTGTGAAAAATAATATTATTTTGAATTGTGGTGTGTTGGAGCATTTTGGCATTATGTGATATAAAGGCGTATTGATTTATTGCATGAAAAAATTTGTGTAAAGCGAATTGGATAGTATCATGATGACTTCATCATGTTGTGATAAATAGTGTGTTCCAACATGTTGTATTGAAATTGACTATATGTTGTAAGGTTAGACTTTGTGTTTCTCATACGTATAATTCATGTAATATGTGATGGTTCATGTCATAGGGGTATATGGTGAGCATATGATCCCTATTGTATAGTGATCGCACTTTGGGTGCATAATGTGGTAATGTGATGTATCGTAACCAAAGAAAGTAATGATTGTGTTATACCCTATATATATACCATGCGTAAGACGCTATGATTAATTTGTGTGAATCACCATTGTGTTAGTGATGTGGTTATGTGTTATGTTGTGGAACCTACACTAACCGACCCTAAGGGAAATCGATAAAAAGGTGTATGCTTAGAGTGAGGAAATGTGTACCGTTGACCAATCACTCAAGCCAAGTACAACAAAGGAAGTGGAGCCTTACATAGGTTGAAAACCCACTTTTTTTCATTTGGTATGTGTGGCACTTGCTCAACGGGTGTCATGCATATTGTGTTTCACAGAAACCTTAGGCTCATTAGATGGTGACTTGTACTCCTTTCTCTCTCCCGATATGGTTATCATATATGGATTCAACCTATGTGATTTTGACTATGTTAAGCCTTGTCAAAGTGGTGGCGGGATGATTATGACATAGATGATGACAGTTGTATTATTGATATGATATTTTACGAGCTGACGCTCGATGTTTCCGAGTGCCAACAACTCATTGAGTACCCCCTTGGTGGCTGTATAAGGCCACATAATTATCGTAATGTGTCATTCCTATACATGTATTTTATTCGTAAATCAAACACTTTCCCTTTTCTTACTAGAACTAGCAATTTTCTTGACTAACATGTTCTTATATTTTGGGCATTTATTTGGTTTTGGCACTAACATGCAGATTTTTGCACTACTATGGCTAATTAGCCATTTGCTTTTCTTAGTCTTAAATTTTCATACCAAGTTAAAACGTTTTATAGCCTAGCCCAAGGGTTGAGAATTTTTTCCACTTGGCATTTGAAATGGATTTTTATGTTGGTTCTAATGTCGTAATGTGTTGGAATAGGGTCATGGGATTCACTGTGGAGTGGTGGAACCTATGGACCTGCTTCGTTGTATAGGGGTATTCCTCGAGGAGTTACAGATAACTAGTGGGTTGTTGAACCACGAGTTATTATGTCACTTAGGTTAGAAGTATCTGGACTCTATGTGCTTATGGCCATAGGGTGACCGACCTCTTTTGGGTAGCAAAAAGGAAAATTTATCTTTATTTTATTACTTGAGGGAGACATAAGAGACTTGAGGGAGGCATAAGAGACTTGAGGGAGTGTGATTGATGCTTTGCAAGGTATATGGAGTTGCTCTGTGATTCTTGGGAGGTATATGTATTTTTTTTTGTGATGCTTTGGGAGATATATGGACATTTTTTCGTGATGTTTTGTGATGTGTGGAGTTGGTATAGTGAGTTACGTGTACTCTTGTGAGTCTTGTTAGACATTGTTATGTTTGAGGCTTGACGTCCTGCTTCGTAAGCATGGAGTATTGTATATTTTCTTGGCACTAAGTGGGTACATTCATGGTATTTGGGTCAGGCTATACCAGTTGTATCTGTATCAACGTCATGAATCACGATTTGTTAGTCACATGTGTGTGTTGGGTTTATGCCTAGGACATAATTGTTGGAAAGTATTGGTTATGTGGACTACTTGTTTGTCATTCCATGGTGGAATTAAAGACCTTGTGATGTGATATAGTCGTGAAAGTATGTAGCAAGATGTATCGTGGGTTTTTAGTGTTGTGTTTGTCCCTGATTTGGTAATCTGATGTTAGTTCTGTTGGGCATCTATGAACATAAGAAAACTAAAATCGTAAAACAATGGAATATTAAGAGCTTGAGAATAAGAAATAAAGTAAAGAAAAATACTAACTAAATGATAAAGTAAAAAGAGAACTTCCAGTCTTCTCTGAACATTAAGAACTTGTCAAACTTCCCTTCTCCATTGCAGTCATATTTTGCTACATGTATCATTCATTGGAGACATGGGTTGTGATTGTTTCCTCCTTACTTGTGAGGACCCTCTTCTAATCTTGGTCTTATGTAACATCGAGGAAGATGCTATTATAAGGGGAGGGAAATGTAGTGCTTGAGAAAATAAATAAATAAATAAAAAGCAAAATAATAATAAAAAAGAAGAAGAGTGCATTAGGTGGAAAGTGGACATGGGGGAAGGAGAGTTGTAGGGTATGGGTGTCGTGAGATATCTTCAACTTGTCATTATCCTTGACAACAAATCAGACACTTTTTTGAGACTCCAAATACAAAACCATGTGAAACCCATGTGCCAACATTAAAGAATTAAGCAACAGTTGGTGTTTTTATTTATGACATTGAAAGTGTCGCTCTCTTGCTATCCCGTGTATACCTTTGCAGGAGTTTGTGTCTTTCACTCTCCCATACATCTCCTTGCCAACATTTTCCCATCATGTGCCAAAAATTGATCTCTGAGGCAGAGCATGGACATCCATCAAAGCATAAAACATGGAGGGTCTGTCAGATGTTGTAGTTGGAAGTGCTCTAGGAGGAGGTGTGTATGTAAATGTGGAAGCAAACACTTGACATGTGCAATGTTTGAACAAGTCTCTGAAAACATGGTTCAGTGGGCTACAATTAATCCAGGATATATACAAAATGGGATTTGCTGAAAAGGCTTAGAAACTTTCAAGAAGGTGAGTTTTGGCAGGCAAAGAAAATATATTCTACTGCTTCTAGCAACCCCCTCTCACTTGTGCAAAATGTGAGCTTTGGAACAGGTGGACGTCTAACATAGTAAAAGGTAAAGGATTTTTGTCCTTTTCACCATTCTCCCTGCTCTAAATTGAGAGCTTTACTCATCCTTTAAAGCATAATAAATATTTTCATTAGACATCATAGCTGCAAGTGCCCTGTGGTACATGTATGTAAATGTGGAACCCTACGCAAGACATGGGAACTGTTTGAATGAATTCCAAAAAGATTTGCAGTTTAGGGGATGTTTGGTTGCAGGTGGGGAACAAATGTTTTCTCGTTGATCGTAGGATATGGGTCTTTTAAAAAGGAGGCTTTAAAATCTTTCAAGCAACTTTTTTTTAACCAATGCAAAGCCAAATTTCTACAACTATTGCATGTATGCAATATGTGTGCGCTCCCAATAGGTGAATACAATGACTTGGATCTCCTTTCTGCGTGGACATTTTTTCCATCGAACATTAGTTTTGGACGTGGTTTTATGATCCCTCAAGCTATCTTTTTATCATTTATGACTGGGTCAATTATGACCGATGGCCCCAAAAAACTAGCTGCCAATCATAAACCATTCACCAGTTCTAAATTTTTCATTCCTCTTAACGCTTAGTATCTACGTGTACCATTAATTTTGACGCGTTACTAATGTTTTTCAACATTCATCGCAGACCATGTTTTGACAGTTGGTTTCTCACATTCCTAGCTTGTTTTGAAACATTCTTGTAGCTAGCTGGACATGTCAAAAGAAAGTTATAGGCCCCCTCGTTGGGTTATCAACCATTGTGGAAATGTTTAGGGGGGTTGACACTTGTACCCTAACTATCTGGAACTCGATCTTGTGCTTGTTATCTAAAAATTTTACTTTTTTTGGGAAATTAACCAGTTTTCTCCTCTTTCTATCTCTTTCTTCTCCTTGGTTTTAGAAATGAAGTGAAATGAAATGAATGAATACATGTCTCTACCGGTTTCCTTCCAATACAAATTATTAATATTAGTAATGTAATGGTAAACTAAGATATGTCACTTACTGCTAGTCTAGGTGGATTCCGTGCCAGTAATTTATCCATGATTCCTACTCACAATGTTTTTTTGCTAGATTGCAGAAAGATGGAAAAAAACAGGGAGAACTTCATTGTTTATTAATTAATTTAAGATATGGTTTCATTATAGAATTTATATATGTATAAGTATTTTGCCATGTATAGCAAGTTATAATTGAAATTTTGTAACATGTATAAATGTTTAGTTTTAAGCTCCTTGGGAAATGTGCATTTTATCATGTGCATTTTTTAATTCATATTTATGTGTCGTAAAGGTTGATATCTCTATATATATATATATATATATATACATTAATATTATATATAGGTTCAATGATTTGAATTTAATATCTTGTAGTGCATTTTCATTGTTCACTTAATGATTAATTATTTAGTTCTTGTGTATTCTACCTTGTAAATGTTAATAAGAAATTCAAATGAAAACGTTTAATCCTAGTTCAATTCATACATAATTAAACCTTCTTGTGTTTATCTAGGAGCTTAGCATCGAAAATTTGGGACCCTTTGAATGAACCTTGCGCTCAGGACACCATCCTAGTTTAGTACAATAGAGCCAAGAATGGGTTTATCACCTTAGTTAGTATTTTGTAGTGACATACATCATAACCTGATAATATAGGACGCCATGATCAAACTTTATCTGGAGTTATAGATCTAACACTTCCTTAGTATCCCAGTGGACTCACATTGTCTCCAAAGTTTATTTAGAATTAATTTCTTCATCAATAATTTCTTGTGGGATCCAATGACACTAGGAGGTAGTGAAACGTTCTACTATTACTTAAACTCTTGTAATGACTCTTGTTCCTCTTCATCTAAGTGTGTTACTCTTGGTTACTAAACAACATACACACCTTGGCTTTTTCTTGCAGGTGTTTCGCATAAGATGTCCTCTTCCTTAATCTCATATATAGTTGAACGTAGATCATTAGATTTTTTGGAATTAATAAAAACCAAACCCTCGTTTTATTAGGAGGTTACCTTGGGGTGTTGTGTGTAGTTTATATGCTTCCCATCATATCCCTTCTTCAAAAGGGAAACAAAGTAATTTCGTACTTCTATGTTATAACGTGACCAAGAAAAGTACCTAAGAAACCCTATAATGAAATGAGAATACAAGAGTATCTGTGAGTGGGCTAGGAACAAAAGTCACTTGAAGTCCCTTATGGAGATTTAGGTATTGAATTTTTGTTAAGGAAGGGATAGAATTGTTCGTGGATCGGACCTAGGATTTTAGCCATATAGAGTCCACTTAACATAAAATAAAATAACTTATTCATCTTAATGCTTAATGAAATCAACTAAATTGGAACTAAAACAACCATAGTAAGAGAACCATTCTACTCGATGGAAGGAATTTATAGGAAGGGAACTTTGACCTTCAACTCCTTTGATTTTTAATTATTTTTCCCTTTACAACTCTGGTGGTCCCCTTGAATAATCCGGATAAAACAATTAAATGTCATCTAAACATATTTAAGAAACCCATTACCATAAGAACGAGAGAATTAGCTACTTTGTAAGTAATTGGAAATATGGAATGAATTATGTAGTTTATGGAGATGTCATAAGGGATAAAGTATAACTTAATGGTCAAACAAAAGTGAATGTGAAACGAATTAAGAACCCCTGTAGGTGGATTGGACAAATTTATTGCTTACATAATAATTTTTCCTAGAATGCTAATCGTAATTAAGATAATCATGGTAATGATGTCTGTGGTTTGCCAATCCTTGGGTCCTTTTTTCTTGGTGTTAGTCATTAAACTATATTTTTTCTTGAGTAAATTGTGGCTTGATGATGTAGATGGTTGTTGTCAAGTGGCTATGTTGGGTCGATACACTTATGAAGCATCGATGCATTGTTGACTTTCTTTACTTGATCCTGTGGCATTGTGTAGTGAGCAATGCTTTTCAAAAAACAATTATCCTGATATTTTGCCATTATATTTATGTGTGTAATTTGTGGGCATTACACTTGGTATCAGAGGGAGGTTCATTATCTCGAACCTTTGAGCCGGATTGGAGTGGTGATGGTGTTGCATGATGGTGATGGTGTTACATGATGGTTTGTATATGTTGGGTTGATATTGGAATAGTAATGTGGTATAGGTGCTGTATCCATGTCATAAGTGTGATATTATGAAATCACAAAGATTGTATTTCACTTATAGTATTTTTTTCATTTTTGATGTGTTTGGATGAGTATTCCTCTCTCCTTCTTATGGATTTCTATGAAGAGTTCCCGTGTAAATATAACTTGTGGTTTGTTGAAAAAATGCTATTGTGTATGGTGTGGAGTGGTTTGGAGGCATTGTGGTTAATTGTGATATTTAGGGGTGTTGATGTATTGTATGACAAGATTGGTGTAAAGTGTATGATTGTATCATGATGTTTTACCTTTTTTGAATAAATGTGTGTATCACCATTGTATATATCAATTAATTTATGAGTGATGTTACTATGTTCATTGTATGTATGATTTGTGTAATATGTATTATTCATGTCATATGTAGGGGCATACGGTGAGCGTAAGATCCTAATTGTATGGTGATTTTGACTTTGGCTCCCCCGCAAAAAAATGTGGTAAAGTGATCTATGCACTCCAGTGAATGTATGATTGTGATCTACCATGTATGTAACCATATTAAGAGTATATGTGAGATTTGCTTAGGAACACAAAGTCACTTGACGTCCCCCTTAGATGATAAGGTACTTGAATTTTGGTTCAATAGGATTTGAAATTGTTCTTCGGTCGGAATAGGGACTTTAGCCCAAATATAGAGTCACCTTCTTCTTAAAAGAAATTACAATACAATTATGCATATTAATGACTTCAATTGAATCAACAAATTTGGAACTAAAAAACATAGTAAGAGAACAATTCTACTTTCATGGAAGGAAGTTGATTAGAAGGGAATCTTGAACCTTCCCCTCTTGATGTTTTGATTATTTTCCCTTGACAACTCTGGTTGTCCCCTTGAATAATAAGGATCCCCCCCTTCCCTGTCCTTACCAATATTTCCGACCCAAACCTCTTACCTCAGACCGCGGCTTCGGCCCTGGCAGTACTTGGCCATATGCCTTTTCCTATGTCAGTTATGGAGATGTCCTAAGGCGATCCGATCTCCTTCAATGGTCAAACACCTAGGGCATGTGTCCCCGCAGTAAAGACCCGTGTAGGGGGCATAGGGCCAACGTTTATGCGCTCCCCAAATCATTTTCTTAGCATGTTAATGTAAATAAGATGTAATCCTGGTTAATGATGTTGTGGGCTGCCATATCATTGGGTCCTTTTTCTTGTGGTTGAGCATTACTCGTCTTTTTCATTGCGTTAACGTGTGCATTGATATGTAGCTCGGTGTTGTCCGGGTCTATGTGGGTCTGCTAACTTATGTAAGCATTGTCTGCATGTTGCACTTCTTCCTTGGAGCCTTGTGGCATTGTGTCCTAGTGAGCAATCTCTTCAACTAACACCATTATCCTGCTATTTGCCCATTTCTTTTCTGTGTGGAATTTGTGGCATTACCCCTTGGTCTCAGGGGTGGTCATTCTCTCGAACCTTTGAGCCGCTGATTTGGCGTCGGGTAGTGGTGATTGGGTGGTCATTGCTGGTGGCTGTGTCCATGCTGGTTGTATGAGGTGGTTGCTATGGAAGAGTAAGGGGTATTACGCGTGGGGATCCGTATAATTGTGTATTCTGAAGACACAATGATTGTGATATGTATGTCTATCGTCTTGTTCTCCTGTTGATTGTGTATGTGGATGGGCGTAGATTCTCTTCCTTTCGGCTTCTATGGCAGAGTTCTTTTTCCGCGGTGAAATACTACTTGGGGTGTGTGAAACCGCTGCTATTGGGATGGTTGGAGTGTGGCGCTGGTGGTCTATGTGATAGGTAGGTGTGTTGCTGTATGTTATGCCCGCTGATTGAGTTCACGTGAATGAGTTGTATCATGAGGTTTACCATGGTTTTGTTACGAATGGTGGGTATCACCCTGTTATATATCAATCTTTATGCCGTGCTGTTATATGTTCATTTTGTCTGTCTGCTTTGTGTACATAGGTCCTTTTCCTGTCTGATTTCGGGGCATACGGTGAGGTAAAGAATCCTATCTGTAGTATGGTTGATGCCACTTTGGCTGCAAACATGTGTAAACGGATTCTCTTGCCCCCCAGGGAAGTCTCGATGTTGCTTTCCCCTGCTCGGTACCCTATGTACGCCGGTATGATTTGTGGTACCACCATTGTGTAGTATCGTATTGTTACCTATTATGGTGTGAACTTGCCCTAACTGCCCCTTAAGGAATTAATCTATTACCGTGCTCGTTAGAGTGAGGGGGAAATGTTTGTTCTGAGGACCCTCATAGATCAAACCGATAGGACTCAGTAGATGGGTGGTCTGGTGAACTCTCTCCCTCTATGTGGTTGTTTCTATGACTTCAGCCTGTGCATTCATGACTGTGTTTCGCCTTGTAGATGTTTGTGGCGGGCTGACTTGCCGTTATTATTGACTATGTATTTTTAGCATGCTGAGCTGGCGGCGTCGATGTTTTCCAGTGCCAGCAACTCATGAGTACCACCTTGGTGGCCATAAGACCAAAATTAAATCATCGATAATGTTGCCATTCGGTCGATATGTGCTTTTCTTGTTAAATGATTTTTCAATTTATTTTTGCAAGGACCATCATTTACATTGCTTTCCATAGTCTATACTTTTGGTAATCCTTGGTTTTTGGACTACTCGTGTGATTTTGCCACCTAACTATGGCTATTGGCCATTTTTTTTTTGGGATTCGGCTTCTTCTTTTTTTTAAATCCTTTTCAATTTTCCTCCTTTCCAAAGGCTTGTACTTTCGCCCCCTGGCATTCGAATCGGATTGCTATCTTGTTGGTTCTATGCTGTATTGATTTGGTGGCCTCAGGTTCCGGGCTCCTGGGAATTGCACCCTGGAACGGTGGGACCTATGTACCCACTTCATTGTCTGCGGGTATTTTGTGTATTGGCCCAAGAGT
Organism: Taxus chinensis; assembly: GCA_019776745.2. NCBI lineage: Eukaryota > Viridiplantae > Streptophyta > Pinopsida > Cupressales > Taxaceae > Taxus > Taxus chinensis. The sequence goes on along the minus strand of JAHRHJ020001031.1, from coordinate 3,241 downwards.
TACAGATACACCCTTCGCGGGGTGCTGAACCATGTGATGTGATTATGTGCCTTGGGCTTTTAGGGGTGTTGGTTTTTGTCTTAGACTTTATGTGGCTAGGGCCCCTCGGAACTCTGGACTCCTTAAGGGAGGATCGGTATAAGAGACTTAAGGGACGGCATAAAGACTTGAGGGCGCCATAAGAGCTTGCGGGAGTGCATAATGACTTGAGGACGGAAATAAGAAATTTGGGGTGGTGGGTGATGATTGATGCTTTGGGAAGTATTTCGAGTGCTTTTGTGTGCTTTGAGAGCACGCGATACATGTAGTTTTCTTGGATATATGTTTTTTTTTGACGAACTCTGAGGTTTATAGAGTCATGGATTGTGCATGGGAGAGGTATATAGTTGTGTGTTATTACTTGGGAGTTATAGAGAGTTGTTTTGATGTTGTTTGGGAGTTGTTTGGGGGGTGATGGTGTTGATATATATTTGAGTATGTGTACGTGTGAGTCTTGGGTATTGTTGTGATGTTGTTTCCATCTTGAATCCCCTCCTATAGTCTTTATAGTATGGTTTTAAGTTGCATCAACCACATCCTATTGTGTTACATGTTGGGAAGTTCCATGCTGTTGTATGTAGTCTGCTTTATGTTATAAGTAATTTGGTATGCAGAGCATGTATGTGACAAATACTATGGTGTTAGGGCTATGTATGGTTTTTATGGTTACAAGTTTGAGTTATGTGGATTGATTATAGTTGTGAGGGTACATATCATGATGTCTTGTGTTTGGCCCTGATGTGGTATTGTAATATCAATTTTTTTGGTTACCCACAAACATACGAAAAAAAAACATTAAAAAATGAAATACTGAGAGTTGAGAATAATAAATACTTTAAATAAAAATAATAAATTAAGGAATAATAAAAGTCATAAGAGAATAGTCAAATCTTCACAAAACACTTAAAATTTTAACGAATTTCAAATTTAGCTTTCTTCATTGTTGGGACAGTATAGACATCGACCAAGTTGACTTTGTTAAAGATTATGTGTTATATTGATTTTATTTACTCCATATCCCTCAAGCTTCGATGTTCGGTCGCAGCGAGGATGAGCTCTTATAAGGGAGGGGAAATGTAGTTCCCTCTTAAGAAAAAAATTAAAAATAAAAAATTAAAGAATGTAAATTAAATGCGTGGTGGTGGTGAATTACGGGTGTGGGGATGAGCCATATTCTTCAGAAGTAATTGTAACTGCCCAAGGACACTGTGGGTCTCCTTGACATGTGTGTGGGTCTCTCTTACACCATTTGACGTGCCTTATCCTTGTTAAAAAATTCACGCACTTTGATGAGGTATGAACGCAATTAAACCCACACAAAACTTTTATTATACCCCTTCTTTCACCTAAGTCCATGCTGATTGAAGCAACTACAACATCGCAAAAGACCATTATGACTACGTAGACCAGGAAGAACTAGGCTCGGCTCTGTAGTCCATACAGGATCAGCCTTGTTTACATAAAAAAAGGGGGGGTAGCTACCGGAGGAAAAAAGGCAGGAGTATGAGAAAAATCATGCGCCTATATTTTAATTCATGACCCGGAGTGATGGGGATCACCTGGCGGGTAGGTGCAAATGGCACCACGTATGGGTGGGCCCTATATTCGCTCTGGTGTTGTCAAAGTCCCCTTTTTTTTATGCCTGCGAAACTTATAGGGGAATATACGTTGGGTTAGTTAAGAATGGCTTTACAAGGTTCCTTAGACGCAGTGACACTATCAACCAACTGCAACAAAAAAAGGTCCTTTGGTTGATCACTGTATGTTTTTGTGTTGCTCATCCTAGCTAACACAAAATGAGAATTTCTCTAAGTTGTAGTTGTAGTTGTTATGGAAGATATGTATGCAAAAATGCATTGGCATTTGGCATGGATGACACATTGCCACAGATTCTTATTTAAAAAGTTTGGTTTCATAACGTCATGGGAAGGGAAGCTAGTACAAAATGAGGTTCTTTGAATATGGCGTGGACCGTTGCAAGCATATGGCAATTCCTAGGCTTCATAGCCTTTGCCAACACCTCCTGCTATGCCAAACTTGATTCTGTAAAAGGTAGGGAAGCGACCAATCAAGCATATGGAAATAGAGTTTTCTGTGTCCCCTGTTTCGCTTCCCCATCCTACTTGCGGGAATATGGGAGGGAGATTGGCAACTTGGTACTTAGATTCCATCAAAGTTCAATAATAAAGGAGTTTGTCAGATGTTTTTGTTTCTTGTGCTCTAGAAAATATGTAGGCAAGCATAAAAGAACACACTTGTCTTGTTAACTACTTGAATAAATGCTCGACAGTAATGTGGCCTTTGGTCTCCATATTGTGGCTATGTACAAATTGGGTTGTGCGAGTGGACTCTTCCTTTGGATAACTCTATGCTTCAAGACTTCAATTCGCTCTTGAAACAGATTGGCATGGCATGACTATGAAGAAGGATATTGAACAATAGGAGAGATCCTTAACGTGTAATCTGGTAAGCTATGGAAGGTTCACTAAGTTGGCGTGGGTTTCTTAATAGTAGTTTGTAGGTTAGTTTAGAGACAATGTCAACAACCGGAAAGAACAAGATGGGAATTGCTTAGGCTTTGCAAATTCTATGGAATGAATCTTGCAAAATAAATCATGTGCTCAGCTTCTTCCTCGGTTAAGTGATGAGATTCAATCCAAAATGAAAGCTCTTCAATTTTGTAAATGAGAAATGGCGGACCTATGGGCGCATGTAATTTGTAATGGAATGCTTCTTGTAGAGGGTGAAGCTGTGGAGTGGCGAGTGAAACACGCCGGACTTCCAATTCAATGCGGATGAAAATATCTCCCAGGCATGGTTCATCTCTCCTTACTTCTCATAATTGATGTTCTTTATTTTTTCTTTTGCAACGGACTAAAATTTTAAACTGAAGAATTTTCGTATACTTGATTGTTTTAAATCAACTTGTTTTAAAAATAAAAATGTTAGATCATTAAACTTACTTGGGACCTAGTACTCCTTTGCTAAAACCAACTTAAATTAAACCCTATTATCTGGCGATTAGCAAGTCCAACAAAATAGTTTGCTACGGTACCCTTTTATTGACTAGTGAAGTGAACTTTTCAGATAAATAGGTTGCCATTTCTTGTTTTTTTAAATAGTAATTTCGATTTGGAGACTCTGATGGAAACACAAATTTATAATTCATGGAAAGGGGATTATGATAGATACTCCGTGTACT
>JAHRHJ020001030.1:0-36484 GCA_019776745.2 Taxus chinensis | reverse complement strand
AACCTAAGCCCTAACTTTTAATTCCTTGCCCTAAACCTAAACCCTAAACTGTAAAAACTAAACCTTGAGTCGTAAACCCCATAAACCCTAAACCATAAATCTTAAATCTAAAACCCTAAACCCTAAACCCTAAACCTTGAGCCCTAAACCTTGAGCACTAAACCATAAACCCTAAACACTAAATATTAAACCCTAAAAACTAAACCTTGAATCGTAAACCCCATAAACCCTTAACCTTTAGCCCTAAACCATAAACCCTAACCCCTAAAACTGAAAACCTAAACCATAAGCCCTAAATTGTAATCCTTCTTAAATCATGAGACCTAAACCCTAAACCATGAATCATAAACCCTAAGCCCTATATTTTAATCCCTTATCCCTAAATGTTAAAACACTAAGACCTTAAATTGTAAACCATATATTCCCTAAAATTTAGCCTAAACCCATAAACCCTAAAGCCTAGAGTTAAAACCCTAAACCCTAAGCATCTAAGCCCTAAATTGTAATCCCTTAATACTTAAACCATAAACTATAAACCATAAACCCTAAACCCTAAACCCTAAACCATAAATACTAAACCCTAAACATTAAACCCTAAACCCTAAACCATAAACTCTAAAAAAAACGTTGAATCATAAACCCCATAAACCCTCAACCTTTAACCCTAAACCATAAACTGCTAAACCCTAAACCCTAAACCCTAAACCTGAAACTAAGCCATAAACTATTAATCCCTTAGAACCCTAAACCCTAAATCCTAAACCCTAAAGTCTAAAAACAAAACCTTGAATCCTAAACCCTAAACCCTAAAATCTAAACCCTAAACCCTAAAGGTCCTAAACCCTAAATTCAAAACCCTAAACCCCAAAACCCTAAACTTAAAAACTAAACCTTGAATCCCTAAACCCTAACACCCTAAACCTTAAATCCTAAACTCTAAACCTTAAACCCTAAATCCCTAAGCCATAAACCTTTAACCCTAAACCTTGAATCGTAAATGCCTAAACCCTAAAACTTTAACATTAAAACATTAAACCCTAAACCCTAAACCCTAACCATATACCTTAAACCCTAAACTCATAATCCCTAAGTCCTAAACAATTAAACCCTTAAACCCTAAACCTAAACCCTAAACCTGAAAAAGCCCTAAACCTTGATTCCTGAGACCTAAACCCTAAACCCTAAACCCTAAATAAAATTTTCCGTAAACATTAAACCCTAAACCATAAACCATAAATCCTAAACCCTAAAAGTAATGACCTTAAAACCCTAAACCCTAAACCCAAAATTCTAAACAACATAAACCCTAAATCCTAAACCCTATCTTGTAAACCCTATTAAAAAATCACTGAACCTAAACTTGTAAACCCTAAAATGCTAAACCCTAAACATTAAACCCATAAACTCTAAACTGAGCACTAAACACTAAATACCCTAAACCCTAAATATTAAACCCTAAACTGTAAAACTATGAAACCCTATAAATCTAAACCCTAAAATAAAAAACTTAAACCCTAAACCATAAACCCTAAACAGTAAAAATCTAAACCTTGAATCATTAAAATCCCAATATATCCTAACCCCTTTAGCCCTATAAAAACCTAAACCCTAAACCCTAAACCCTAAACGCTAAACCCTAAACCCTAAGCTTTAATCCATTAACCCTAAACCCTAAACCCTAAAAACTAAACCCGAAAACCTAAACCTTAAACCCTAAACCCTAAACATAAACACTAAACCCTAATACACTAAATCCTAAACCCTAAAGTCAAAATATTAAACCCTAAAACTTTAGTAAAACTAAACCATAATCCTAAATCCTAAACCCTAAACCTTGAAACCCTAAACCCTAAACCCTAAACCCTAAACTATAATCCATTAAGCCTTAAACCTGTGATCCCTTAGCCCTAAACCCTAAACTCCTAAGACCATAAACCCTACAACCTAAATATTAAATCCATAAAGCGTAAAACCTAAACCCTAAACTTAAACCTAAACTCAAAACCCTAAAACATAAACTAAACCCTAAAGCCTAAACACTAAACCTGTAAACAACTAAACCTTGAATCATAAACCCCATAAAGCCTAAAAAAATTTCTTTAAAAACTTAAACCCTAAATTAAAATTTAAAGCCCTAAACCCTAAACCTCTAAACATTGAGCCTAAACCCTAAACCCTAAATATTAAACCTTAAATTGTAAACTAAACCCCTAAACCCTAAACCCTAAACACAAAAAACCTAAGCCTTAAATCACCCCATAATCCTAACCCCTAGCCCATAAACCCTAAACCTAAACCCTAAACCTAAACCCTAAAAACCCTAAACTGTAATCCCTTAGCCCTAAACCTTAATCCCTGAGACCGAAACCCTAAACCCTAAACCCTAAACCCTAAACCCTAAACCCTAAACCCTAAACCCTAAGAAATAAACCCTAATCCATAAACCCAAAATACCTTAAACCCTAAGATAGTAACACCTAAACCTGTATCCTAAACCCTAATCCATAAACCCTAAACCCTAAGCACAACCCTAACCCTAAACCCTAAATCCCTTAGCCCTAAATTTTAAACCCTCAAACCTAAACCCTACAACCTAAACCATAAATCCTAAATCCTAAACCCTTAACCCTAAACCCTTAAAACTAAACCTTGAATCATAAACCCCATAAACACCAAACCAAAAACCATAAACCATAAATCATAAACCCTACACCCTAAACGCAACACCCTAAACCCTAAACCCTAAACCCTAAATCCTAAACCCTAAACCCTAAACCCTAATAACTAAACCTTGAATCATAAACACAATATACCTTTACCACTACACCATAAATACTTAACCCTAAACCCTAAGCCTAAAATGCAGTAAGCCCTAAGCCCTAAACCTTAAATGCTAAACCTTAATCCCTAAACCCTAAACCATAAATCCTAATCCCTAAATCCTAAGCCCTGAAACCACTAAACCCTAAAGCTCTTAAATGTAATAAATATTAAACCCTAATCCTTAAACCCTAAACCTAAACCTAAACCTAAACTGTAAACTAAACTTGAAACCGTGAATCCTAAACCTAAACCCTAAAACTCTAAATATTAAACCCTAAACTATATACCATGATCCATAAATTGTAAACCCTAAACCCTAAACAATAAACCCTAAAAACTAAACCTTGAATCATAAACCCCATAAACCCTAAACCGTAAACCATAAACCATAAATCATAAACCATAAACCCTAAACCCTAATACCTTGAATCATAAACACCATATACTAAACCATAAGCCCTAAACCCTAAACCCTAAACCCTAAACCTTAAACCCTTAGATGTAAACCCTAAACATAAACCCTAATCGCTAAAACCTAAACCCTAAATCACTAAACCATAAACTCTTAATAATCCTAAACCCTAAACCTTAAACCGTAAACTATAAATCCTCCAACCTAAACCCTAAATCCTAAACCCTAAACCTTAGGCCTTGAATCGTAAACTTATAAACCCTAAATCCTTAGCCCTAAACCATAAACCCTAAGACCCTAAAAGCTTAAACCTAATCCCTAAACCCTCAATATTAAACCCTAAACCCTGAGCAATAAACCCTAAACCATAAGTTATAATGAAATAAACTCTAAACCCTAAACCCTAATCGAAACCCTAAAAACTAAAACCTAATTGTAAACCACATAAACCCTAAAATTTTAGGCTTAGAACATAAACCTAAACCCTAAACACTAAACCATAAACCATAAACCTAAACCCTAAACCCTAAACTCGAAACCATAAACCCTAAAACCTTAAACCCTAAACCCTAAACCCTAAACCTTTAAAACCTAAACCATAACTAAACCCTAAAGTCAAAAACATAAAAAATACCATTTACCATAAATCCTAAACCCTAAACCCTAAATCCTAAAACCTAAACCCTAAACCCTAAATGTAAACCTTGAACCCTAAACCTTAGCCCTAAACCCTACAACCTTTAACCCTAAGCCCTAAACCCTAAACTCTAAACCCTAAACCCTAAAAACTAAATCCCTAAACCCTTAATCCTAAACCTTAAACCCTGAGACCTAAACCTTAAACCCTACAATCTATAAATCCTAAACCATAAATTTAAAACCCTAAACCCTAAAACCTAAACCCTAAACCCTAAACCCTAAGTCCATAAACCTTTAGCCGTAAACCATAAACCCTAAAGCCTAAACCCCTATCCTTAAACCCTAAACCCTTTACCCTAAGCCTTAAACCCTGAGACCTAAACCCTAAACCCTAAAACATAAATCCTAAATCCTAAACCTTAAACCCTAAAACTTAAAACCTAAAACCTAAACCCTAAACCTTAAACCCTAAACCTTAAATCACTAAACCCCAAACCCTAAACCATAAACCCATAAACACTAAACCTTTAGCATAAACCATAAACCCTAAACACCCTTAAACCCTAAACTCTAAACCCTAAACACTAAACCCTAAAAACTTAAACCCTGAAAACCTTAACCCTAAATTCTAACCCTAAAACCTAAAGCCTTATAAACCCTAAACCATAAACCAGAAAACCATAAACCCAAAACCCTAAACCATAAACCCTATAAACCTTAAACCCTAAACCCTAAACCCTAAAATGTAATCGCTTAGCCCTAAACCTTAAACCCTAGAAAACCCTAAACCATAAGAATAAACCTAAATCGTAAGCCATAAACTATAATCCCTTAGCCCTAAACCATAAACACCCTAAACCATAAAACCTAAACACTAAACCCTAAACCCTTAGCCCTAAACCAATAAATGCTAACCCTAAACCCTAAAGCATAAACAAGATGCCCTAAACCTGTAGCCCTAAACCATAAACCCTAAACAATAAATCATAAACCCTAATCCTTAAACCCTAAACCCTAAGCCCTAAACCTAAACCCTGAGACCTAAACCCTAAACCTTAAACCCTAAACCCTAAACCATAAACCATAAATCATAAACCCTAAACCCTAAACTAAAAACCCTAAATCCTAAACCCTAAACCCTAAACCCTAAACCTTAAATCCTAAACCCTAAAACCTAAACCCTAAAAAAAAACCTTTAATTATAAACCCCATAAACCCTAAACCTTTAGCATTAAACCATAAACCATAAACACTAAACCTTAAACCCTAAAAAATAATCCCTAAAACGTAATCCCTTAGTCCTCAAAATTAAACCCTAAAACCTAAACCCTAAATCCTAACCCTAGACCCTAAAGCCTAAATATTAAACCCTAAACCATAAACCATAAAACCTAAACCCTAAAATCTAAATAAACCCCAAACCCTAAATCTGAAACCCTAAACCCTAATCCCTAAGCCCTAAAATGTAATTGCTTAGCCCTAAACCTTAAACCATGAGACCTAAACCCTAAAACCTAAACCCTAAACCATAAGAATTAAACCTTCAATCGTAAACCCCATAAACCGTAAACCTTAAGCCCTAAACCCTAAACCCTAAACCTTCAACCCTAAGCCATAAACTATAATCCTTTAGCCCTAACCCTTACACCCTGAGAACTAAAACCTAAACCCCAAAAATAAACCTTTAGCCCTAAATCATAAACCCTAACCCCTAAAATTGAAATCCTAAACCATAAGCCCTAAACTGTAATCCATCTTAAACCATGAGACCTAAACCCTAAACCATAAATCATAAACCCTATAATCGAAACCCTAAACCCCAAACCCTAAACCCTAAAAACTAAACCTTAACCCCTAAACTTTAATTCCTTAGCCCTAAACCTTAAACCCTAAGACCTAAATCTAAACCCTAAACCCTAAACGCTAAACCCTAAACCCTAAAAATTAAACCTTGAATCATAAACCCCATAAATCCTAAACCTTTATCCTTAAACCATAAACCCTAAACCCTAATCCCTAAACCCTAAACCCTAAATCATAAACCATAAACCATAAATCCCAAACACTAAACCCTAAACTAAAAACCCTAAACCCTAAACCCTAAAAACTAAACCTTGAACCATAAACCCTAAACTCTAAACCCTAAACCCTAAACCCTAAACCCAAAACCCTAAACCCTAAACCCTAAACCCTAAACCCTAAACCCTAAACCCTAAAAACTAAACCTTGAATCGTAAACCCCATAAACCATAAACCTTAAATCCCTAAACCATAAACCCTAAATCCTAAACCCTAAACCCTAAAATGTAATCCCTTAGCCTTAAACATGTAATCCCTTAGCCTTAAACATTAAACCCTAAGACCTAAACCCTAAACCCTAAACGCTAAATATTGAATCCTAAAATGTAAACCATAAGCCAATAAATCCTAAACCCTAAACCCTAAACTTGAAACACTAAAACCTAAACCCTAAACCCTAAACCCTAAAACCCAAAAAATAAACCTTGAGACATAAACCGCATAAACCCTAAACCCTAAACCCTAAACCTTGAGCACTAAACCATAAACCCTAAACACTAAATATTAAACCCTAAATCATAAACTCGAAACCCTAAACTTTAAACCCTAAAACCTAACCCCTAAACCCTAAACCCTAAACCTAAATCCTAACCCCAAAAAACTAAACCTTGAATCATAAACCCCATATACCCTAACCCCTAAACCATTAATCCTAAACCCTAAACCCTAAACCCTAAACCCTAAGCCCTAAAATGTAATCCATTAGCCCTAAACTTTAAACCCTAAAACCTAAACCTAAAACCCTAACCCATAACCCTGAGAAAACCCTAAACCCTAAACCCCAAATATTAAACCCTAACCCATAAACCATAAACCATAAATCCTAAACCCTAAACCTAAACCCTAATCCCTAAACCCTAAACCATAAACCCTAAATAGTAAACCATAAACCATAAATCCTAAACACTAAACCCTAAATTCCAAAAACTAAAACTTGAATCGTAAACCCTAAACCCTAAACCCTAAAGTTGAAACCCTAAACCCTAAACCCTAAACCCTAAACCCTAAACCTTAAAAACTAAACCTTGAATCGTAAACCCCATAAACCCTAAATCTTTACCCCTAAACCATAAACCCTAAACCCTAAACCCTAAACCCTAAATATTAAATCCTAAACCATAAACCATAAACAAATAAATCCTAAACCCTAAACCCTAAACTCAAAACACTAAAACCTAAACCATAAACCCTAAACTCAAAACACTAAAACCTAAACCCTAAACCATAAATCCTAAACCCTAAACCCTAAACCCTAAAATTTAAACCCTAAACCCTAAACCTTAAATCCTAAACCCTAAAAATAAAACCTTTAATTATAAAGCCCATAAATCCTAAACCTTAAGCCTAAACCATAAACCCTAAACACTAAACCCTAAACCCTAAACCCTAAATAATCCCTAAACCTAAACCCTTAAACCTAAAACCTAAACCCTAAAACTAAACTAAACCCTAAATCCTAAACCCTAAACCCTAAAGCCTAAATATTAAACCCTAAACCATAAACCATAAACCCTTAAACCTAAACCCTAAACCCTAAACTAAAACCCTAAAACCCTAAAACACCTAAATCCTAAACCCTAAACCCTAAACCCTAAAACCTAAACCCTAAACCCTAAACCTTAAACCCTAAAACCTAAACCCTAAACCCTAAACAATAAACCCTAAACCCTAAACCCTAAACCTTAAGCCCTAAACTCTAAACCTAAACCCTAAACCCTAAATCCATAACCCCTAAACCCTAAACCCTAAACCCGAAACCCTAAAACCTAAACCTAAACCCTAAACCTAAACCCTAAACCCTAAACCTAAATATAAATCCTAAACCTTAAACCATAAGCCATAAACCTAAACCTAAACTTGAGAACCCTAAACCTAAACCATAAAACCATAAACCCTAAGCCCTAAACCCTAAACCCAAAAAAAAACCTTGAGACCTAAACCCTTAACCGTAAACCCTAAACCCTAAACCCTTAAACCTAAACCCTAAAGCCTAAACCCTAAAAACCCTAAACCCTAAACCGTAAACCCTAAACTCATAAACCATAAACAATAAACCCTAAACCCTAAACCCTAAACTCTAAACCCTAAACCCTAAACCCTAAACCATAAAAACTAAACCTTGAATCATAAACCCTATATACCCTAAACCCTAAACCATAAACCCTAAACCCTAAACCCTAAACCCTAAACCCTAAACCCTAAACACTAAGTAATAATCCCTAAACTATAATCCATTAGCCCTAAACCCTAAACCCTCAACCCTAAACCCTAAAAACAAAACCTTAATCCTAAACCCTAAACCCTAAACCCTAAACCCTAAACCATAAATAAACCTAAACCTAAACCCTAAAAACCCTAAACCCTAAACCCTAAACCCTAAAACCCTAAACTCTAAAAACCATAAACCTAAACCCTAAACTAAAACCCTAAACCCTAAACCCTAAACCCTAAACCATAAACCCTAAACCCTAAACCCTAAACCTAAAACCCTAAACCCTAAACCCTAAACCCTTAACCCTAAACCCTAAACCCTAAATATTAAATCCTAAACCATAAACTTTTAACATAAACCAAAAATCCCTAAACCCTAAACTCATTAAACCCTAAAACCTAAACCCTAAACCCTAAATCCTAAACCCTAAACCATAAACCTGAAAAACTAAACCTTGAATCGTAAACCCCATAAAACCTAAACCCTGTAAACTATAAACCATAAAATCTGTAAACCTTAAACCCTAAACACCAAGCCCTAAAATGTAATCCCTTAGCCCTAAACCCTAAACCCTAATTTCTAAACATAAGCACTAAACCCTAAACCCTAAATATTAAACCCTAAACTGTAAACTTGGAACCCTAAAATATAAACCCTAAACCTTAAACCCTAAACAATAAACATAAAAACTCTAAACCCTACATATTAAACCCTAAATTGTAAACTTGAAACCCTAAAATCTAAACCCTAAACCTTAAACCCTAAACCAAATAAACCTTGAAACCCTAAACCTAAACCATAAACCCAATATATCCTAAACCCTAACCCCCTAAACCATAAACCCTAAACCTTAAACTCTAAACCTATAAACCCTAAACCCTAAACCCTAATCCTAAACCCTAAACCATTAACCCTAAACCCAATAAATCCTAAACCCAGCCTAAACCCTAAATGATGAAAACCTAAAACATAAACCCTAAATCCTAAACCCTAATAACAAAACCCTAAACCATAAACCTAAAATATTAAACCCTAAACCATAAACCATAAACCATAAACCCTAAACCCTAAACCCTAAACCCTAAAACATAAACCCTAAACCCTAAACCCTAAATCCCTAAACCATAAAACCTAAACTGTAAACCCTAAAACCCTAAACCTTAAACCCTAAGACCCTAAACCCTAAACCTAAAGCCTAATCCTAAAACCTAAACCTTAAACCCTAAGCCTAAATCTTAAACCCTAAACCCTAAACATTAAACCCTAAACCCTAAACAATAAACCATAAATCCTAAACCCTAAACCTAAATTTTAAACCGTAAACCATAAACCTTAAACCCTAAACCCTAATAACTAAACCTTGAATCATAAACCCCATAAAGATTTAGCCCTAAGCCATAAAACCTAATCCCTAAACCCTAAACCTAAAAAGCTAATCCCTAAGCCATAAACTTTAATCCCTTATCCCTAAACCTTAATCCTTGAGACCGAAACCCTAAACCCTAAACCCTAAACCCTAAGCCCTAAACCATAAACCCTAAACCCTTAGAATGTAATCCATTAGCCCTAAACCCTAAACCTTAAACCCTAAACACCTAGACCATAACCCTAAACCCTAAACCCTAAACCCTAAACCGTAAACCCTAAACCCTAAAACCTAAATATTATAACCTAAAATGTAAACCTAAACCCTAAACTCTAAACCCTAAGCCCTTAGCCCTAAACCCTAAAAACTAAACCTTGAATCATAAACCCCATAAACCCCAAACCGTAAACCATAAATCATAAACCCTAAACCCTAAACTCGACACCCTAAAACCTAAACCTTAAACCCTAAATCATAAACCCTAGACCCTAAACCCTAATAAATAAACCTTGAATCATAAACACCATATACCTTTACCTCTACACCATAAATCATAAACCCTAAAACCTAGACCCTAAGCCCTAAATGTAGTCCCTTAGCCCTAAACCTTAAACCCTAAACCCTAATCACTCAAACCTAAACCCTAATCACTAAACCCCAAACTCTTAATAATAAATATTAAACCCTAAACCTTAAACCGTAAACTATAAATCCTCCAACCTAAACACTAAACTTGAAACCATAAACCCTAAACCCTAAACCCTAAAAACTAAACCTTGAATCGTAAACCCTAAACCCTAACCATAATCCTTAAACCCTAAACCCTAAACCCTAAACCCTAAACCCTAAACCCTAAACCCTAAACTTTAAACCCTAAACCCTAAACCTTAAACCCTAAACCTAAAAATCCTAAACCTGAAACCCTAAACCCTGAAATACCCTTAACCCTAAACCATAAAAGCTAAACCCTAAACCCTAAAATAAATCCTAAACCCTAAACCTTAAACCTTGAAACCCTAAACACTAAAACCTAAAAACCCTAAACATTGAATTGTAAACCACATAAACCCTAAACGATAAACCCTAAACTTAAACCCTAATACCTAAACCCTAAACCATAAACCAAAAAGCCTAAACACTAAAGTCTTAAAAACCTAAACCCTAAACCCTAAATTTTACTAAACCTTGAATCATAAAACCCTAAAACCTAAACCCTAAACCTAAACACTAAATATTTAAAGCCTAAACCCTAAACCCTAAAACCTAAAGTCAACTCTAAATCATAAACCATAAACCCTTGTGACCTAAACCCTAAACCCTATAAATCCTAAACCCTAAACCCTAAAAACTAAAACCTTAATCTCTAATCATAAACCCTTATCAACCCTAAACCTTTAGCCCTAAACCATAAAACCTAAACCCTAAGCCCTAAACCCTAAACTCTAAACCTTAAACCCTAAACCCTAAGCCCTAAAGTGTAATCCCTTAACCCTAAACCTTAAACCCTGAGACCTAAACCCTAAACCCTAAACCCTAAACCTTCAGCATTAAACCCTAAAACCTAAATCATAAACCCTAAACCCTAAACACTAAAACCATAAACCCTAACACCTACACCCTAAACCCTAAAATCTTAACCTTGAATCATAAACCTTTATCTCTAAACCATAAACCCTAAACTCTAATATTTAAACTGTAATTCCTTCACCCTTAAACCCTGAGACCTAAACCCTAAAGCCTAAAACATAAACCATAAATCGTAAACCCTAAACCCTAAAGTCAAAACCCTAAATCCTACACCCTAATCCCTAAACCTGAAACACTAAACCTTAAATCCTAAACTCTAAGACCTAAACCCTAAAAATAAAACCTTAAATTATAAACCCCATAAACTCATAAACCTTTAGCTCTTAAACCTAAACCCTAAACCCTGAACCCTAATCCCTAAACCCTAAAACCTAATCCCCTAGTCCTAAAACTTAAACCCTAAATCATAAACCCTAAATCCTAACCCTAGACCCTAAAGCCTAAATATTAAACCCTAAACCATAAACCATAAAACCTAAATCCTAAAATGTAAAGCCTAAACCCTGAAACCCTAAACCCTAATCCCTAAACCCTGAAAAATGTAAACCATAAATCCTAAATCCTAAACCCTGAGTCCTAAACCCTAAGACCCTAAACCCAAAATGTAAACCATAAACCATAAAGGTTAAACCCTAAACCCTAAATCCATAGCCGTAAAATCTAAATCCCTAAACCCTTAACACTAAACCCTAAACCTTAAACCTAAACACTAAACCCTAAACTCCTTAAAGCCCTAAACTCATAAACCCTAAACCCTAAAACCTAAAGCATAAACCCTAAAGCCCTAAACCCTGTAATCCCTGATCTTAAACCCTAAAACCTAAACCCTAAACAATAAACCATAAACCTTAAACCCTCAACACTAAAACCTAAACCCTTAGTTATAAATCATAAAATGTAAAATTAGCCCTAAACCTTAAACCCTAAGACCTAAATCCTAAACCCCATAATCCAAGGATTGAGCCCTAAACCCTAAAACCCTAAACAATTAAACCTTGAACCCTAAACCCTAAACCTAAACCCTTAGCCCTAAAATCTAAACCTTAGACCTAAACCCAAAATCCTAAACCATAAACCCTAAAAACCCTAAACTTTAAACCATAAATCAGAAACCATAAACCTAAACCCTAAAACCTAAATAAAACCTAAAACTTGAATCCCTAAACCCTAAACCCTAAACCCTAAACCTTAAACCATAAATCCTAAACCCATTAAACCCTAAACCCTTAATCACTAAACCCTAAATATAAACCCCATAAACCCTAAATCCTTTAAAACTAAACCCTAAATGCTAAAAAAACCTAAAACTGAATCCGTAAACCTTAAACACTAAACCCTAAACCTGAAACCCTAAACCCTAAACCCTAAACTATTAAATCCCTAAACCTGTAAACCCTAAGAATATCCTAAACCCTAAACGATAAACCGTTAACACTAAAACCTAAATCCTAAACCCTAAATCCCTAAACTGTAAAACACTAAAACCTAAACCGTAAACCCTAAACACCTAAACCCTAAACCATAAATCCTAAAACCTAAACCCTAAACCTTGAGTAAACCCCATAAACCATAAACATCTTAGCCCTAAACCATAAACCCTAAACCTTGAATATTAAACCCTAAATCATAAACTTAAACCCTAAACTTTAAACCCTAAAACCTAAATCTAAACCCTAAACCCTAAACCTAATTCCTAAAAAAACTAAACCATTGAAATCTAAACCCCATATACCCCAACCCTAAACCATAAACCCTAAACCCTAAGTAAACCCTAAACTATAATCCATTAGCCCTAAACTTTAAACCCTAAGACCTAAACCAAAAACCCTAAACCATAAACCATAAACCCTAAACCTTGAGCAATAAACCCTAAACCCTAAACCTTAAATATTAAACCCTAACCCGTAAACCATAAACCATAAATCCTAAACAATCAGGGTTCATTTTAAGAGACCTCCTAGAAATCGGAGGTGGAGAATACCTGGCGAATATCCCCGGAACCGGTTTCACGGGAAGGCAAATTTTTTGGGGGTTGTATATCAAAAATTTCGCTTGATTATCAAGCACTGCGACAGAAGGCTACAGACGCGCGACGGGAGATTTTGCTGTCGCGCGTCAAAAATGCAATGTCGCGCGTCAATAGACCTTAGTGTCGCACGTCAATAGACCTTAGTGATGCGCGTCAATAGACCTATTGTCGCGCGTCACTTTGAAACGCGCGACACTAAGGTCTAAACATTGCATTTACTTGACGCGCGACAGCAAAATCTCCCGTCGCGCGTCTGCAGCCTCCGACCTCTGCTTTCTCATCAAAAAATCTCTGTCGCGCATCAACAAACTCTTTTTCGTGCGTCTGGTATGCGTCAATATCTGTTGTAACTCCTTGTCGCGCGTCAATAAGGCCTTAGTGACGCGCGTCAATAGGCCTAGTGACGCGCGTCAAAGACCTTAGTGACGCGCGTCACTAAGGCCTATTGACGCGCGACAATAAGGCCTATTGACGCGCGTCACTAAGGCCTATTGACGCGCGTCACTAAGGCCTATTGACGCGCGTCAATAAGGCCTTAGTGATGCGCGTCAATAAGGCCTATTGACGCGCGTCAATAGGCCTTAGTGACGCATCAATAAGGCCTATTGACGCGCGTCAACTAAGGCCTTAGTGACGCGCGTCAATAGACCTTAGTGTCACGCGTCAATAGGTCTATTGTCGCGCGTCTGCAACCTCTTCCCTCTTCTTGCTCATCGAAAAAAACTCCATGTCGCTCGTCAAGAAAATCTTTGTCATGCATCTACTATGCGTCAATATCTACAGTATCTCCTTGTCTGCAAACCCTACTTGTCGCGCATCAATAACTTACCCCCTTGTCGCGCGTCTATAATACGGGATATATCATATTGTTGAAAAATGTGAAGTAGAAGTGTTCTACCTGGCGAATAATATAGGTTTATATAGGGGATATTTTTCAAGGGGTAGGCGAAGCCGACCCCTAAAAAAAATTAAAGTGTAATTTTTAGGCGAACAGGTCACTGGCCCGTGCCAAAAAATTCGCCTTTTCAAAATTTTCAAAAATGGAATATTCGCCATATTACGAATATTCGCCACTAAAATTATCCCTGCTAAACACTAAGCTCTTAAATAAAAACCCTAAGCCCTAAACACTAAACCCTAAACACTAAAAACTAAACCTTAAATCCTAAACCCAGTAAACACTAAATATTTAGCCCTAAACCCTAAACCCTAAACTATAAAATAAACCCCTAAACTTTAAACCCTAAACCCTGAGACCTAAACCCAAAAAACTCGAAACCATAAATCCTAAACCCTAAACCCTAAACTTTTAAACCCTAAACCTTAAACCATAAAACCTAAACCCTAAACTATAAAACCTAAACCCTAAACCCTAAACCCTAAACTCTAAACCTTAAACCCCGAACCCTAAACCCTCAATTGTAAACCCCCTAAACCATAAACTCTGAAACCTAAATGCATAAACCCCAAATACCACTAAACCATAAACCCTAAACCAAAACCCTAAACCCTAAACCTAAAAATCCTAAATACTAAAACCTAAACCCTAAACCCTAAAAAATTAACCTTGAATCATAAACCTTTACCCCTAAACCATAGACCCTAAACACTAAACCTTAAAACCCTAAACCCTAATACCTAAAACGTAATTCCTTAGTCCTAAAATCTAATCCTAAGACCTAAACCCTAAATCCTAACCCTAGACCCTAAAGCATAAATATTAAACCATAAACCATAAACCATAAAACCCAAACCCTAAATCTTAAACGCTAAACCCTAATCCTTAAGCAAAAAATATTAAACCATAAACCATAAATCCTAAACCCTAAACCCTAAACCCTAATCACTAAACCCTAAATAGTAAACATAAACCATAAATCCTAAACACTAAACCCTAAATTCTAAAAACTAAAACTTGAATCATAAACCCTAAACACTAAACCCTAAAGTTGAAACCCTAAACCCTAAACCTTGAATCGTAAACCCCATAAACCCTAAATATTTACCCCTAAACCATAAACCATAAATGAAAAAATCCTAAACCCTAAACCCTAAATTCAAAACACTAAAACCTAAACCATAAACCCTAAACCCTAAAACCTAAACCCTAAAAACTAAACCTTGAGTCGTAAATCCCATAAACCATAAACATTTATCCCTAATCCATAAATTGTAAACCTTGAACCCTAAAACCTGAACCCTCAATCAAATGCTTGAAACCCTAAATTTTAAACCCTAAACCCTAAACCTAAACCTAAACCCTAACCCGAAAAATATAAACCTCAAATCTTAAACCCCATATACCATAACCACTAAAACATAAACCCTAAACCCTAAGCCCTAAAATATAATAGCCCGAAACCTTACACCTTGAGACCTAAACATGACACCCTAAACTAACCATAAACCATAAACTCTAAGCCATAAACCTTGAGCACTAAACCATAAACCCTAAACCTCAAATATTAAACCCTAACCCGTAAACCATAAACCATAAATCCTAAACACTAAGCTCTTAAATAAAAACCCTAAACCCTAAACACTAAACCCTAAACCATAAAAACTAAACCTTAAATCCTAAACCCAGTAAACACTAAATATTTAACCCTAAACCCTAAACCCTACACCCTAAACTATAACCCCTTAGCTTTAAACATTAAACCTTGAGACCTAAACCCTAAACTCGAAACCATAAATCCTACACCCTAAAAACAAAACCTTGAATCATAAACCTTATAAACCCTAAACCTTTATCCCTAAACCATAAAACCTAAAATCTAAACCCTAAACCCTAAACTCTAAAACCTTAAACCCTAAACCCTAAGCCTAAATCTCTAATCCCATAAACCCTAAAACCCTAACCCTAGAACCCAAAACCCTAAACCTTGAGCCTTAAACCCTAAACCCTAAATCCTAAACCGTATACCCTAAACTAAAAACCCTAAATACTAAAACCTAAACCATAAACCCTAAAAAATTAACCTTGAATCATAAACCTTTACCCCTAAACCATAAACCCTGAGACCTAAACCCTAAAACCTAAACACTAAGTCCTAAAACATAAAAGATAAATCCTAAACCCTAAACCCTAAACCCTAAACCCTGAAACCTAAACCCTAAACCCTAAACCCTAAACTTTCAACCTAAACCCTAAATCCTAAAACCTAAACCCTTAAAATAAAACCTTAAACCCTAAACCCCATAAAAGCTAAACCCTAAGCCCTAAACCATAAACCCTAAAGACTAAACCTAAACCATAAACCCTAAATCTTAAAACATAATTCCTATCCTAAATTATAAACCAAGTCCTAAACCCTAAATCCTAACCCTAGACCCTTGAAGCATAAATATTAAACCATAAACCATAAACCCTAAAACCTAAACCCTAAAACCTAAATAAAATCCAAACCCTAAATCCTCAACCCTAAACCCTAATCCTTAAGCCACAAATATTAAACCATAAACCATAAATCCTAAACCCTAAAACCTAAACCCTAAACCCTAAACCCTAATCACTAAACCCTAAATAGTAAACCATAAACCATAAATCCTAAACACTAAACCCTAAATTCCAAAAACTAAAACTTGAATCGTAAACCCTGAACACTAAACCCTAAAGTTGAAACACTAAACCCTAAACCCTAAACCCTAAATCATAAATCCCATAAACCCTAAATATTTACCCATAAACCATAAACCATAAATGAAAAAATCCTAAACCCTAAACCCTAAACTCAAAACACTAAAACCTAAACCCTAAATCCTAAACCCTAAATCCTAAACCCTAAACCCTAAACCCTAAAAACTAAACCTTGAGTCGTAAATCCCATAAACCATAAACATTTATCCCTAATCCGTAAAGTGTAAACCTTTAACCCTAAAACCTAAACCCTAAACAATAAGCTTTAAACCCTAAACCCTAAACCTAAACCTAAACCCTAACCCGAAAAAGATAAACCGCAAATCTTAAACCCCATATACCCCAACCACTAATCCATAAACCCTAAACCCTAAACCCTAAAATATAATCATTAGCCCTAAACCTAAACCCTAAACATGACACCCTAAACTAACCATAAACCATAAAACCTAAACCCTAAACCTTGAGCACTAAACCATAAACCCTAAACCTCAAATATTAAACCCTAACCCGTAAACCAGAAACCATAAATCCTAAACACTAAGCTCTTAAATAAAAACCCTAAACCCTAAACATTAAACCCTAAAACATAAAAACTAAACCTTAAATCCTAAACCCAGTAAACACTAAATATTTAACCCTAAACCCTAAACCCTAAACCCTAAAATATAACCCCTTATCTTTAAACATTAAACCTTGAAACCTAAACCCTAAACTCGAAACCATAAATCCTAAACCCTAAACCCTAAAAACAAAACCTTGAATCATAAACCTTATAAACACTAAACCTTTATCCCTAAACCATAAAACCTAAACCCTAAGCCCTAAACCCTAAACTTTAAACCTTAAACCCTAAACCGTGAAGTACTGAGCATGTAAACCCTAAACCCTAAACCTTAAACCCTGAGACCTAAATGCTAAACCCCAAACCTTAAACCCTAAACTCTAAATCCTAAACCCTATACCCTAAACAAAAAAACCCTAAATACTAAAACCTAAACCCTAAACCCTAAAAAATTAACCTTGAATCATAAACCTTTCCCCTAAACCATAAACCTTGAGACCTAAACCGTAAAACCTAAACACTAAGTCCTAAAACATAAACCATAAATCCTAAACCCTAAACCCTAAACTAAAAAACCTAAATCCTAAACCCTAAACCCTAAACTTTCAAACTTAAATCCTAAACCCTAAAACCTAAACCCTAAAAATAAAACCTTGAATTATAAACCCCATAAAAGCTAATCCTTTAGCATTAAACCATAAACCCTAAACACTAAACCTTAAACCCTAAACCCTAATACCTAAAACGTAATTCCTTAGTCCTAAAATCTAAACCTAAGACCTAAACCCTAAATCCTAACCCTAGACCCTAAAGCATAAATATTAAACCATAAACCATAAACCATAAAACCTAAACCCTAAAACCTAAATAAAACCCAAACCCTAAATCCTAAACCCTAAACCCTAATCCTTAAGCCACAAATATTAAACCATAAACCATAAATCCTAAACCCTAAACCCTAAACCCTAATCACTAAACCCTAAATAGTAAACCATAAACCATAAATCCTAAACCCTAAACCCTAAACTCCAAAAACTAAAACTCCAATTGTAAACCCTTAACACTAAACCCTAAAGTTGAAACCCTGAACCCTAGACCCTAAACCCTTAATCGTAAACCCCATAAACCCTAAATATTTACCCCTAAACCATAAACCATAAATGAATAAATCATAAACCCTAAACCCTAAACTCAAAACACTAAAACCTAAACCATAAACCGTAAATCCTAAACCCTAAACCCTAAACCCTAAAAACTAAACCTTGAGTCGTAAATCCCATAAACCATAAAAATTTATCCCTAATCCATAAATTGTAAACCTTTAACCCTAAAACCTAAACCCTAAATCATAAGCTTTAAACCCTAAACTTTAATCCCTAAACCCTAAACCTAAACCTAAACCATAACCCGAAAAAGATAAACCTCAAATCTTAAACCCCATATACCCCAACCACTAAACCATAAACCCTAAACCCTAATCCCTAAAATATAATCCATTAGCCCTAAACCTTACACCTTGAGACCTAAACATGAGACCCTAAACTAACCATAAACCATAAACCCTAAGCCCTAAACCTTGAGCACTAAACCATAAACCCTAAACCTCAAATATTAAACCCTAACCCGTAAACCATAAACCATAAATCCTAAATGCTAAGCTCTTAAATAAAAACCCTAAACCCTAAACCATAAAAACTAAACCTTAAATCCTAAACCCAGTAAACACTAAATATTTAACCCTAAACCCTACACCCTAAAATACAACCCCTTAGCTTTAAACATTAAAATTTGAGACCTAAACCCTAAACTCGAAACCATAAATCCTAAACGCTAAACCCTAAAAACAAAACCTTGAATCATCAACCTTATAAACCCTTAACCTTTATCCCTAAACCATAAAACCTAAACCCTAAACCCTAAACTCTAAACCTTAAACCCTAAACCCTAAGCACTAAAGTGTAATCCCTTAGCCCTAAACCTTAAACCCTGAGACCTAAATGCTAAACCCCAAACCTTGAGCATTAAACCATAAACCCTAAATCCTAAACCCTATACCGTAAACTAAAAACCCTAAATACTAAAATCTAAACCCTAAACCCTAAAAAATTAACCTTGAATCATAAACCTTTACCCCTAAACAATAAACCCTGAGACATAAACCCTAAAACCTAAACACTAAGTCCTAAAACATAAACCATAAATCCTAAACCCTGAACCCTAAACTCAAAACCCTAAATCTTAAACCCTAAACCCTAAACTTTCAGCCTTAAATCCTAAACCCTAAAACTTAAACCCTAAAAAAAAACCTTGAATTATAAACCCCATAAAAGCTAAACCTTTAGCATTAAACCATAAACCATGAGCCCTAAACATTAAACCCTAAACCCTAATACCTAAAACGTTGGGGTTCCTTAGGGTCCTAAAATCTAAACCTTTAGACCTAAACCCTAAATCCTAAACCTAGACCCTAAAGCATAAATATTAAACCATAAACCATAAACCATAAAACCTAAACCCTAAAACCTAAATAAAACCAAAACCCTAAATCCTAATCCTTAAGCCACAAATATTAAACCATAAACCATAAATCCTAAACCATAAACCCTAAACCCTAATCACTAAACCCTAAATAGTAAACCATAAATCCTAAACACTAAACCCTAAATTCAAAAAACTAAAACGTGAATCGTAAACCCTTAACACTAAACCCTAAAGTTGAAACCCTAAACCCTAAACCCTAAACCCTAAACACTGAATCATAAACCCCATAAACCCTAAATATTTACCCCTAAACCATAAACCATAAATGAATAAATCCTAAACCCTAAACCCTAAACTCAAAACACTAAAACCTAAACCATAAACCCTAAACCCTAAACCCTAAACCCTAAAAACTAAACCTTGAGTCGTAAATCCCATAAACCATAAATCATTTATCCCTAATCCATAAATTGTAAACCTTGAACCCTAAAACCTAAACCCTAAATCATAAGCTTGAAACCCTAAACTTTAAACCCTAAACCCTAAACCCTAAACCTAAACCTAAACCCTAACCCGAAAAAGATAAACCTCAAATCTTAAACCCCATATACCCCAACCACTAAACCATAAACCCTAAACCCTAAGCCCTAAAATATAATCCATTAGCCCTAAAACTTACACCTTGAGACCTAAACATGAGACCCTAAACTAACCATAAACCATAAACCCTAAGCCCTAAACCTTGAGCACTAAACCATAAACCCTAAACCTCAAATATTAAACCCTAACCCATAAACCATAAACCAAAAATCCTAAACACTAAGCTCTTAAATAAAAACCCTAAACCCTAAACACTTAACCCTAAACCATAAAAACTAAACCTTAAATCCTAAACCCAGTAAACACTAAATATTTAACCCTAAACCCTAAACCCTAAACCCTACATCCTAAAATATAACCCCTTAGCTTTAAACATTAAACCTTGAGACCTAAACCCTAAAATCAAAACCATAAAAACAAAACCTTGAATCACAAACCTTATAAACCCTAAACATTTATCCCTAAACCATAAAACCTAAACCCTAAGCCCTAAACCCTAAACCCTAAGCCCTAAAGAATAATCCCTTAGCCCTAAACCTTAAACCCTAAGACCTAAATGCTAAACCCTAAACCCTGAGCATTAAACCCTAAACCCTAAATCCTTAACCCTTAACCCTAAAACCCTAAAACCCTAAATACTAAAACCTAAACCCTAAACCCTAAAAAATTAACCTTGAATCATAAACCTTTACCCCTAAACCATAAAACCTGAGACCTAAACCCTAAAACCTAAACACTAAGTCCTAAAACATAAACCATAAATCCTAAACCCTGAACCCTAAACTCAAAACCCTAAATCCTAAACGCTAAACCCTAAACCCTAAACCCTAAACTTTCAACCTTAAATCCTAAACCCTAAAACCTAAACCCTAAAAATAAAACCTTGAATTATAAACCCCATAAAAGCTAAACCTTTAGCATTAAACCATAAACCCTAAACACTAAACCTTAAACCCTAAACCCTAATACCTAAAACTAATTCCTTAGTCCTAAAATCTAAACCTAAGACCTAAACCCTAAATCCTAACCCTAGACCCTAAAGCATAAATATTAAACCATAAACCATAAACCATAAAACCTAATCCCTAAACCTAAATAAAACCGAAACCCTAAACCCTAATCCTTAAGCCACAAATATTAAACCATAAACCATAAATCCTAAACCCTAAACCCTAAACCCTAATCACTAAACCCTAAATAGTAAACCATAAATCCTAAACACTAAACCCTAAATTCCAAAAACTAAAACTTGAATCATAAACCCTGAACACTAAACCCTAAAGTTGAAACCCTAAACCCTAAACCCTAAATCGTAAACCCTATAAACCCTAAATATTTACCCCTAAACCATAAACCATAAATGAATAAATCCTAAACCCTAAACCCTAAACTCAAAACACTAAAACCTAAACGATAAACCCTAAATCCTAAACCCTAAACCCTAAACCCTAAAACCTAAAAACTAAACCTTGAGTCGTAAATCCCATAAACCATAAACATTTATCCCTAATCCATAAATTGTAAACCTTGAACCCTAAAACCTAAACCCTAAATCATAAGCTTGAAACCCTAAACTTTAAACCCTAAACCCTAAACCCTAAACCTAAACCTAAACCCTAACCCAAAAAAGAGAAACCTCAAATCTTAAACCCCATATACCCCAACCACTAAACCATAAACCCTAAACCCTAAGCCCTAAAATATAATCCATTAGCCCTAAACCTTACACCTTGAGACCTAAACATGACACCCTAAACTAACCATAAACCATAAAAACTAAGCCCTAAACCTTGAGCACTAAACCATAAACCCTAAACCTCAAACATTAAACCCTAACCCGTAAACCATAAACCATAAATCCTAAAGACTAAGCTCTTAAATAAAAACCCTAAACCCTAAACACTAAACCCTAAACCATAAAAACTAAACCTTAAATCCTAAACCCAGTAAACACTAAATATTTATCCCTAAACCCTAAACCCTAAACCCTACACCCTAAAATATAACCCCTTAGCTTTAAACATTAAACCTTGAGACCTAAACCCTAAACTCGAAACCATAAATCCTAAACCCTAAACCCTAAAAACAAAATGTTGAATCATAAACCTTATAAACCCTAAACCTTTATCCCTAAACCATAAAACCTAAACCCTAAGCCCTAAACCCTAAACTCTAAACCTTAAACCCTAAACCCTAAGCACTAAAGTGTAATCCCTTAGCCCTAAACCTTAAACCCTGAGACCTAAATACTAAACCCCAAACCTTGAGCATTAAACCATAAACCCTAAATCCTAAACCCTATACCCTAAACTAAAAACCCTAAATACTAAAACCTAAACCCTAAACCCTAAAAAATTAACCTTGAATCATAAACCTTTACCCCTAAACCATAAACCCTGAGACCTAAACCCTAAAACCTAAACAATAAGTCCTAAAACATAAACCATAAATCCTAAACCCTGAACCATAAACTCAAAACCCTAAACCCTAAACCCTAAACCCTAAACCCTAAACTTTCAACCTTAAATCCTAAACCCTAAACCCTAAACTTTCAACCTTAAATCCTAAACACTAAAACCTAAACCCTAAAAATAAAAACTTGAATTATAAACCCCATAAAAGCTAAACCTTTAGCATTAAACCATAAACCCTAAACACTAAACCTTAAACCCTAAACCCTAATACCTAAAACGCAATTCCTTAGTCCTAAAATCTAAACCTAAGACCTAAACCCTAAATCCTAACCCTAGACCCTAAAGCATAAATATTAAACCATAAACCATAAACCATAAAACCTAAACCCTAAAACCTAAATAAAATCCAAACCCTAAATCCTCAACCCTAAACCCTAGTCCTTAAGCCACAAATGTTAAACCATAAACCATAAGTATGGTAAACCCTAAAACCTAAACCCTAAACCCTAAACCCTAATCACTAAACCCTAAATAGTAAACCATAAACCATAAATCCTAAACACTAAACCCTAAATTCCAAAAACTAAAACTTGAATCGTAAACCATAAACCATGAAACCTAAACCCTAAAACCTAAGTAAAACCCAAACCCTAAATCCTAAACCCTAAAGCACAAATATTAAACCATAAACAATAAATCCTAAACCCTAAACCCTAAACCCTAATCACTAAACCCTAAATAGTAAACCATAAACCATGAATCCTAAACACTAAACCCTAAATTCCAAAAACTAAAAATTGAATCGTAAACCCTGAACACTAAACCCTAAAGTTGAAACCCTAAACCCTAAACCCTAAACCCCATAAACCCTAAAGTGATTTAGTTTAAACCAGTAAACCATAAATGAAGTAAATCCTAAACCCTAAACCCTAAACTCAAAACATAAAACTTAAACCATAAACCCTAAATCCTAAACCCTAAACTGTAAACCCTAAACCTTGATTGGATAAAATCCCATAAACCACTAAACTATTTATCCCTAATCCATAAATTGTAAACCTTGAACCCTAAAACATAAACCCTAAATCATAAGCTTGAAACCCTAAACTTTAAACCTTAAACTCTAAACTTAAACCTAAACCATAACCTGAAAAAGATAAACCTCAAATCTTAAACCCCATATACCCCAACCACTAAACCATAAACCCTAAACCCTAATGTGCCTAACGCTCCTAATCTATTAGCCCTAAAACTTACACCTTGAGACCTAAACATGAGACCCTAAACTAACCATAAACCCTAAGCCCTAAACCTTGAGCACTAAACCATAAACCCTAACATCCAAACCCTATTTTTACCTAACCCGTAAACCATAAACCATGAATCCTAAACCTAAACCTTTAATAAAACCCTAAACCCTAAAAACTAAACCCTAAACCATAAATAACTAAACCCAAAATCCTAAACCCAGTAAACCCTAAATACCTAAACCCTAAACCCTAAACCCTAAACCCTAAAATATAACCCCTTAGCTGTAAACATTAAACCTTGAGACCTAAACCCTAAACCCTAAAAACAAAACCTTGAATCATAAACCTTATAAACCCTAAACCTTTATCCCTAAACCATAAAACCTAAACCCTAATGGTTTAAACCCTAAACTCTAAACCTTAAACCCTAAACTCTAAACCTTAACCCCTAAAGGGTTCAAGAACTAAAGGTTTAATCACTTACCCTAAACCTTAAACCCTGAGACCTAAATGCTAAACCCCAAACCTTGAGCATTAAACCATAAACCCTAAATCCTAAACCCTATACCCTAAACTAAAAACCCTAAATACTAAAACCTAAACCCTAAACCCTAAAAAATTAACCTTGAATCATAAACCTTTACCCCTAAACCATAAACCCTGAGACCTAAACCCTAAAACCTAAACACTAAGTCCTAAACCACGTAAACCATAAATCCTAAACCCTAACCCTAAACCCTAAAACCTAAACCCTAAATGCTAAACCCTAAACTTAACCTTAAACCCTAAACCCTAAAACCTAAACCCTAAACCCAAACCTCTAAATTATAAACCCCATAAAAGCTAAATCCTTAAATTAAATCCCTAATCCCTAAACCCTAAACCCTAAACCCTAAATCCTAATACCCTAAACCCTAATTCCTGAGCCTTAAACCTAAACCCTAAAACCTAAATACATAAATCCTAACATTAAACCCTAAACCATAAACCATTAAACCATAAACCATAAACCACAAAACTAAACCCTAAAACCTAAACCCTAAAACCCTAAACCCTAAACCCTAAACCCTAAACCCTAAAAACTAAACCTTCTATTAAAACATAAACCTTTTTATTTTAAACCCTAAACCACTAATCACTAAACCCTAAATAGTAAACCATAAACCTAAATCCTAAACCTAAGACCCTAAATTTACCAAAAACTAAAACTTAAGTCGTAAACCCTGAACACTAAACCCTAAACCCTGAACCCTAAACCCTAAACCCTAAACACTAAACCGTAAACCCCATAAACCCTAAATATTTACCCCTTGGGGTTCATAAACCATAAATATTAAATCCTAAACCCTAAGCCCTAAACTATAAGGACTAAAACCTAAAAGGTTAAATTTAGGCTTTAAACCCTAAACCCTAAAAACCAAACCTTGAGTCGTAAATCCCATAAACCATAAACATTTATCCCTAATCCATATATTGTAAACCTTGAACCCTAAAACCTAAACACTAAATCATAAGCTTGAAGCCCTAAACTTTAAACCCTAAACCCTAAACCTAAACCCTAACCCGAAAAGGATAAACCTCAAATCTTAAACCCCATATACCCCAACCACTAAACCATAAACCCTAAAAATAAGCCCTAAACCATATCATCCATTAAAGACCTAAACCTTTACACCCTAAACCTAAACATTGAACTCTGAGCCCTAAACTAATCATAAACCCTAAACCTTGACCTCAAATTAAACCCTAAATCCGTAAACCATAAACCATAAATCCATAAACCCTAAAGCTTAAATAGTAACCCTAAACCCTAAACTCTAAACCCTAAACCCTAAAAACTAAACCTTAAATCCTAAACCCAGTAAACACTAAATAATTAACCCTAAACCCTAAACCCTACACCCTACACCCTAAAATATAACCCCTTAGCTTTAAACATTAAATCTTGAGACCTAAACCCTAAACTCAAAACCATAAATCCTAAACCCTAAACCCTAAAAACAAAAACTTGAATCATAAACCTTATAAACCCTAAACCTTTATCCCTAAACCATAAAACCTAAACCCTAAGCCCTAAACCCTAAACCTTAAACCCTAAACCCTAAGCACTAAAGTGTAATCCCTTAGCCCTAAACCTTAAACCCTGAGACCTAAATGCTAAAACCCAAACCCTAAACCCAAAACCCTAAACCCTAAATCCTAAACCCTATACCCTAAACTAAAAACCCTAAATACTAAAACCTAAACCCTAAACCCTAAAAAATTAACCTTGAAACATAAACCTTTACCCCTAAACCATAAACCCTGAGACCTAAACCCTAAAACCTAAACACTAAGTCCTAAAACATAAACCATAAATCCTAAACCCTGAACCCTAAACTCAAAACCCTAAATCCTATGTTTTAGGGTACCCTAAACCCTAAACTTTCAACCTTAAATCCTAAACCCTAAAACCTAAACCCTGAAAATAAAACCTTGAATTATAAACCCCATAAAAGCTAAACCTTTAGCATTAAACCATAAACCCTAAACACTAAACCTTAAACCCTAAACCCTAATACCTAAAATGTAATTCCTTAGTCCTAAAATCTAAACCCTAAACCTAAACCCTAAATCCTAACACTAGACTCTAAACCATAAATATTAAACCATAAACCATAAACCATAAAACCCAAACCCTAAAACCTAAACCCTAAATCCTAAACCCTAAACCATAATCCTTAAGCCCTAAAATGTAATCACTTAGCCCTAAACCTTAACCCTAATACTTAAACCCTAAACCCTAAAACCTAAACCCTAAACCATAAGAATTAAACATTGAATCCTAAACCCCATAAATCGTAAACACTAAACCATAAACCATAAACCCTCAACCCTAAGCCATAAACTATAATCCCTTAGCACTAACCCTTACACCCTGAGAACTAAAACCTAAACCCTAAACCCTAAACCTTTAGCCATAAAACATAAACCATAAACCTTATAGCCTTAAACACTACAACTTAAACCGTGACCCATAAACCTTAAATCCTAAACCCTAAACCCTAAACCATGAACCCTAAACCCTAAACTCTAAGGCTTAAAGGTTTTAGGGTTTAAACCATTACGTATTAACCTTAAGCCCTAAACGGTTAATTCCATAGCCCTAAACCTTATACCTTAAGACCTAAATCTAAACTCTAAATTATTTAATATTAAACCTTAAACCCTAAAGGGTTTAAACCTTGAATCGTAATCCCCATAAAGGCTAATGGTTTAGGGACCTTAAACCATTCAATCCTAAACACATAATTTCCTAAATCATAACCACCACTAAAGCATAAACCCTAAAAAAACCTTCTAAACCGTAAACCCTAAACCCTAAACCCAAAAACTAAACTTGAATCATAAACCCCTAAACCCTAAACCCTAAACCCTAAAGTTAAAACCCTAAACCCTAAACCCTAAACCGTAAACTTGAAACCCTAAAGCCTAAATCCTAAATCCTAAACTCATAAACCCTATAAACCCTAAACCTTTAGCCCTAAAATAACCCCTAAACCCTAAACCCTAATCCCTAGAATCTAACCCTAAACCCTAAGAACAACTCTAAACCCTAAAACCTAAGCCATAAACCCTAATCCCTAAATAAACATTAAATCCTAAACCATAAACGCTAAATCCTAAACCTTGATCCCTACCCCTAAACCCTAAACCCTAAAACCCTAATCCCTAAACCCTAAACTTAGAATCTAAACCTAAACCCCGAGCCTAAAACCTAAGCTTTAAACCCTAAACCTTGAACCATGTGCCCTAAACCCTAAATACAAAACCCTAAACCCTAAACCCTAAACCTTGAGCCCTAAACCTTGAGCACTAAACCCTAAACCCTAAACCCTAAATATTAAACCCTAAATCATAAACATGAAACCCTAAACTTTAAACCCTAAAACCTAAACCCTAAACCCTAAACCCTAAACCTAAACCCTAACCCCAATAAACTAAACCTTAAATAATAAACCCCATATACCCTAACCCCCAAATCATAAACCCTAAACCCTAAACCCTAAACACTAAACCCTAATCCCTAATCTCCCCCTAGAAATAAACCCTAAACCTAAACCCAAAATAAACCATAAATGTAAACCCTAAACCTATAAATCCCTAAACCCTAAACCTAAACCCTAATATAAACCCTAAACCGTAAACCATATAACCATAAATCCTAAACCCTAAACCCTAAACTTTAAACCCTAAACCATAAACATTAAAAATAAGCAGTAAACTTGAATCCATAAATCCTAAACCTTAAAGTAAAGCCTGAAACCCTAAACCAAACCTAAACCATAAACCCTAATCCCTAAACCTAAACACTTAAAAACTAAACCTTAAGCCATATCGTAAATCCTAAATAAAACCCTAAATCTTTAAACCCTAAACCATAAACCCTAAAACCATAAACCCTAAATTCAAAACTATAAACCCTAAACCCTAAACTAAAAACCCTTGAACCTAAACCCTAAACACTAAACCTTATAGATTTAAACCCTAAACCCTAAAATGTAAACACTAAACCCCAATAAACCTAAACCCTAGAAAACCATAACCTTGAATAAATCCATAAACCCTAAACCCTAAAATGTAATCTTAGCCTAAACATTAAACCACTAAACCCTAAACCTTGAGCACTAAACCCCGTAAACCCTAAACTTAAACCCTATGAAGTAAACCATAAATCATAAATCCTAAACCCTAAACCTTGAATCCCCCATAAAAACCACTATACCCTAAACCCTAAACCCTAAACACTAAAAACTAAACCTAAACCCTAAACTTAATCCCTAAACCCTAAACCCTAAACCTTAAACCCTAAACCTAAATTTGAAACCCTAAACCATAAACCCTAAGCTAAACCACTAAACCCTAAACCCTAAATCCCAAATATTAGCCCTAAAATTAACCATAAACCATAAACCCTAAACCCTAAAAGGGGGTCTAAACTACGTAAACCCTAAAAATGCTAAAAAATCCAAAACCCTAAACCATAAACCCTAAAGCTTTAGCCCTATACAATTAACCCCAAATCCCTAAACCAAATCCTTAGCCCCAAAAACCTAAACCCTGAAACCCTAAACCATAAACCCTAAAAACCTAAATATTAAACCCTAAACCCTAAATTTTATAAACCAAAACCCTAAATCCTAAACTCAAAACCTGTAATTAAAACCCTAAAACTCCTAAACCCTAAACCCTAAACCCTAAACTCTAAAAACTAAACCTTAAATTGTAAACTCCATAAACCCTAAACCTTAAATCCTAAACAATAAACCATAAACCCTAAACCCTAAACCCCTAAACGTAGCCCTAATCCTAGTTAGCCTTAAACCTTAAACCCTTAAGAAACCTAAACCCTAAACCCTAAACTAAACCTAAATATTAAATCCTAAATCCTAGTACCCTAAACCAATAAACCCTAAACCCTAAACCCTAAACTCCAACCCCTAAACCTAAACTAAACCCTAAAAACAAACCGAATCGTAAACCCTTAACCCTAAACCGTAAAGACCTAAACCTAGTCCCTAAACCATAAACCCTAAAATTTAATCCCTAAACCATAAACCCTAAAATGTAAACCTTAAACCATAGAGCACTACCCTAAACCCTAAATAAGCCCTAAAATTAAACCCTAAACCCTAAACCGAAACACTAAACCCTAAACCCTAAACCCTAAACCCTAAATCCTAAAAAAACCTTGAAAAATTAAACCCTTAACCTTTAGCCATAAACCCCATATAACCTAACCCCTAAACCATAAACCCTAAACCCTAAACACTAAAAACTAAACCCTAAACCCTAAACTGTAATCCATTAGCCCTAAACCTTAAACCCTTAGACCTAAACCTAAAACCCTAAACCATAAACCCTAAGCCCTAAACAATGGAGCACCATAAACCATAAAAGCATAAACCCCAAAATATTAAACCCTAAATCCATAAACCCTAAACCATAAATCATAACCTGTGAGCCCTAAACCCTAAAACCCTAAAACCTAAACCCTAAAAACTAAACCTTAAATTGTAAACCCCATAAACCCTAAACTATTTATCCCTAAACCTATAAACCCTAAAACCTAAACCCTAATCCCTAAACCTTAAGCCCTAAACTGTAATCCCTTAGCCCTAAACCTTAAACCCTGATACATAAACCATAAAACCTAAACCCTGAGAACTAAACCCTAAACCCTAAACCTAAAATATTAAACCCTAAACCATAAACCCTAAATCATAAATCCAACACCCTAAACCCTAAAATCAAAACCCTAAATACCTTAAACCCTAATCCCTAATCCCTAAACCCTAACCCCTAATAACTAAACCTTAAATTGTAAAGCCCATAAAACTTTAGCCCTAAGCCATAAACCCTAAACCCTAAATCCTAAACACTAAACCTTAAACCCTAAACCCTAAGACCTAAGCCCTAAACGTTAATCCCTTAGCCTTAAACCTTAAACCCTTATACCTAAACCCTAAACCCTAAACACTAAACACTAAACCCTAAACCCAAAACCCTAAATATTAAATCCTAAAAACTAAACCCTAATCCCCATAACCCTAAACCTTAAGTCCTAAACCCTAAACCCTAAACCTAAACCTTAAAGCCCTAAACTACTAATCCCTTAAAAACTTAAACCTTAAACCCTAAACCCTGAGCACTAAACCCTAAACCCTTAATCCTAAATAATAAACCCTAAACCCTAAACCCTAAACACCTAAACCCTAAACCCTAAACCCATAAGCCCTAAACCCTAAACCCCAAAACCTAAACCTTGAATCACCCCCATAAACCCTAAACCATTAGCCATAAACCCTAAACCATAAACCCTAAACACTAATCCCTAAAATCTAAACCCTAAACCATAAGCCTTAAACCCTAACCCATAAACCCTAAACCTTAATATTAAACCCTAAACATTTAGCCTTAAACCATAACCCCTAAATCCCATAAACCCTAAACCCTAAACTAAGCAAAACCCTAAAAACCTCTGAAACCCTAAACCCTAAACCCTAAACCCTAAACCATAAATACCTAAACCCTAAACCCCTAAAACCATAAACCTATAAACCTAAACCCTAAACCCTAAACCCTAAATCCTAAACCCTAAATGCTAAACCCTAAACCCTAAACCATAAAACCTAAACCCTAAACTATAATCCCTTAGCATAAACCCTAAACCCTAAACCCTAAGCCATAAACCCTAAATCTTAAACCCTAAACCCTAAACTCTAAACCCTAAACCTAAACCCAAAACCTTAAACCCTAAAAAACCCATAAATCCTAAACCCTAACCTAAACCCAAAACCCTAAACCCTAAAACTATAACCTAAACCATAAACCCTAAACCTTAAACCCTAAATCCTAAACCCTAAACGTAAAACCTTAAATTGCCCTAAAACCCTAAAAACTTAAACCTTAAAACCTAAACCATAAACCCTAAACCCTAAATACCCTAATCCCTAAATCCTATAATCCCTTAGCTCTAAACCCTAAACACTGAGACCTAAAACCTAAACCCTAAACCCTAAAAATCCCGTAGCCCTAAACCTTAATTCCTAAAACCCTAAACCCTAAACCATAAACCATAAACCATAAATCCTAAACCCTAAACTCGAAACTCTAAACCCTAAACCTTAAACCCTAAACCCTAAATCCTAAACCCTAAAACCTAATAACTAAACCTTGAATTATACCAACATAAACCCTAAAACCCATAAACCCTAAAACTTTATACCTAAAACCTAAACTCTAAACCCTAAACCCTAAATCTTAAACCCTAAACTCTAATATTAGAACCCTAAACCCTAAACTCTAAAACCAAAACCTTTAATCATAAACCCTAAACCCTAAACCCTAAACTCTAAATCCTAAACCTCAAGTCAAAACACTAAACCCTTAAAATAAACGCTAAACCCTAAACCCTAAACCCTAAACACTAAAAAACTAAACCTTGAATAGATAAACATCCATAAACCCTAAACCTTTAGCATTAAATCCTAAACCCTCAATCCTAAACCCTAAACCCTAAATACCCTAAACTTTAATCCTAAACCGTAAACTCTAATAAACCCTAAACCTTAAACCCTAAACCCTAAACCACTAAACCCTAAACCCTAAACCCTTAAACCCTAAACCCTAAACCCTAAAAACTAAACCTTGAATTATAAACCCCATAAACCCTAAACCTTTAGTCCCTAAACCCTAAACCCTAAACCCTAAACTCAAAATCCTAAACCATAAATCCTTAGCCCTAAACCCTAAACCCTAAACCATAAACCCTAAACCTTATTAAATCAACTAAACCCCATAAACCCTAAATCTTAAACCCTAAACTCATAAACTTTAAACCATAAAATGATGAAGTCACTAAACACTAAACCCTAAACCCATAAACCCCATAAATCCTAAAAAAATTTCATAAACCATAAACCCTAAGCCATAAACCCTAATCCCTAAACCCCATAAACCCTAAACCCTAAACCCTAAACATTAAACACTAAACCCTAAACCCTAAATACTAAACCCTAAACTAAACTAAACCGTTAAATCTAAACCCTAAACCCTAAACACAATAAACCACTTAAACCTTGAAAACCTAAAACCCTTAGCCCATAAACCCTAAAACCTAAACCCTAAACCCTAAACACTGAGCCATAAACCCTAAAACCTAAACTGTAAACCATAAACCCTAAACCCTAAACCCTAAACTCTAAACCTTGAAAACCTAAACCCTAAACCCTCCAACCCTAAACCATAAACCCTAAACCCTAAACCCTAATAATTAAACCCTAAACCCTAAACCCTAAACCCTAAACCCTAAAGCCTAAAACCTAAACCCTAAATCCTAAGCCCTAAAACCTAAACCCTAAACCCTAAATATTAAACCCTAAACTGTAATCCCTAAACCCTAAATCCTAAACCCTAAGACCTAAACCCTAAACCCTAAACCTTAAACCCTAAATTCTAAAACCTGACCCCTAAAACCTAAACCCTGAACCCTAATCTCTAAACCCCATAAACCCTAAACCCCAAATAAACCTTAAACTATAAACCCTAAACCATAAATCCTTAAACCCTAAACCCTAAATCCCTAAAACCTAAACCCCTAAACCCTAAAAGTTAAACCCTAAACCCTAAACCCTAAATCCTAAACCTTAGACTCCTAAAGCCCATAAACCTTGAAACCCTAAACCATAAACCCTAAACCCTAAACCCTAAACCCTAAAATCCTAAGCCCTAAGCCCCAAACCCTAAATCCAAAAGCTCCTAAACCTATAATCCCTAAGACCTAAACCATAATACTATCCCTAAATGCTCAGCCCTAAACCTTAAACCCTAAAGCTTTACAAAATCCATTAGCCCTAAAACCTAAACACTAAGACCTAAAAAACCTAAACCTGTAAACCCTAAACCATAAGACCGTGAGCACCTAAACCCTAAAGCCTAAACCCCTTGTCCATAAACCCTAAACACTGTAAACCCCTAAACCCTAAATATTTAAACCCTAAACCCTTAACAATAATCCATAAACTACTAAACCCTTAATCATAAACCCCTAAACCTATGAAACCGTAAAACATAAACCCTAAACCATAAACCCTAAGCCCTAAACCCTAATAAACCCCTAAACCCTAAACTCATAAACCTAAACCATAAACCTTAAACGTGTACATCCATAAACCATAAGACCCTAAACCCTAAACCATAAACCCTAAACCTTAAACCCTATAATCGTAAACCCTAAACCCAAAACCCTAAACCCTAAAACCTAAACCCTGATCACTAAACCCCAAACTCTTAATAATCCTATTAAACCCTAAACCTTAAACACTAAACTATAAATCCTTGAGCCCTAAACACCTAAACCCTAAACCCTAAACCCTAAAAATAAAACCTTAAATCCTAAACCCTATAAAGCCTAAATCTTTAGCCCTAAAACATAAACCCTAAACCCTAAACTGTAAGCCTAAATCATAAACCCCCTGAAGACCTAAATCCCCAAACACTAAACCCTAAACTAATAAACCCTAAACCCTAAAACCTGAAATAAATCCTAAACCCTAAAGGCTACAAAAACTAAATACTGAATCATAAACCCTAAACCCTAAACCCCAATAAACCTAAAATTTTAGGCTTAGAACATAAACCCTAAACCCTAAACCCTAAACCTCTAAACCCTTAAAAACAAACCTTGAATCGTTAAACCCTAAAATCCTAAACCCTAAACCATAATCCCTAAAAACTAGCCCTTGAATCTCTAAAACCCATAAACCCTAAACCTTTAGCCCTAAGACCATAAATCATAAACCCTAAACCCCTAAAGTCAAAACCATAAACCATAACACCCTAAACCTTAAATCTCTACACCCTTAGTGCTGAATCCTAAATCCATGAACCCTAAACCCTAAAAACTAAACCTTGAATTGAAAACCCCATAAACCCTAAACCTTTAGCCCTAAACCATACAACCATAAACCATAAGCCCTAAACCATGAACCCTAAACCCTAAACCCTAAAAACTAAGCACCTAAAGTCGTACATCCCTTAATCCCTAAACCTGTAAACCCTGAGACCCTAAACCCTAAACACTAAATCATTAAAATCTGAGCCATAAACCCTAAAACTATAAACCCTAAAACCTAAACCATAAACCCTAAAAATCTTATCCCTAAGTCATAAACCTTTAAACCGTGAGCCATAAACTCTTAAACCCTAAACCCTAATCCTTAAACTGTAATCCCTTTACCCTAAGCCTTAAACCCTGAGACCTAAACCCTAAACCCTAAAACATAAATCCTAAATCATAAACCCTAAACCCTAAAGTTAAAACCCAAAATCCTAAACCCTAAAATCTAAACCTTAAACCCTAAACCTTAAATCCTAAACCCTAAAAATAAAACCTTAAATTATAAATCCCATAAACACTAAACCTTTAGCATTAAACCATAAACCCTAAACACTAAACCTTAAACCCTAAACACTCAGATCCCTAAAACATAAACCCTTAGTCCTAAATCCTTAAACCCTAAAACTCTTAACCCTAAATTCTAATCTTAGACCCTAAAGCCTAAATATTAAACCCTAAACCATAAACCAGAAAACCTAAACCCTAAAACGTAAATAAACCCCAAACCCTAAATCTGAAACCCTAAACCCTAAGCCCTAAGCCCTAAAATGTAATCGCTTAGCCCTAAATCTTAAACCCTGAGACCTAAACCCTAAACCATAAGAATAAACCTTTAATCGTAAGCCATAATCTATAATCCCTTAGCCCTAACCCTTACACCCTGAGAACTAAAACCTAAATCCTAATGCCCTAAACCTTTAGCCCTAAACAATAAATGCTAACCCCTAAGAATCATAAAGCATAAACAAGATGCCCTAAACTGTAAACCATCTTAAACCATGAGATTCTAAAATCCCTAAACAATAAATCATAAACCCTAAACCATATACTCAAAACCCTAAACCCTAAACCCTAAACACTAAACCCTAAAGCCTAAACACTAAACCTTAAACCCTAAACACTAAAACATAAAACATAAATGCTAAACCCTAAACCCTAAAATCAAAACCCTAAATCCTAAACCCTAAACCCTAAACATTGAACCCTAAACCTTAAATCCTAAACCCTAAAACCTAAACCCTAAAAATAAAACCTTAAATTATAAACCACATTAACCCTAAACCTTTAGCGTTAAACCTTAAACCCTAAACACTAATCCCTAAAACGTAATCCCTTAGTCCTAAAACTTAAACCTTAAAACCTAAACCTTAAATCCTAACCCTAGACCCTAAAGCCTAAATATTAAACCCTAAACCCTAAACCATAAAACCTAAACCCTAAAACCTAAGTAAACCCTAAACCCTAAATCATAAACCCTAAACCCTAATCCCTAAGCCCTAAAATGTAATCACTTAGCACTAAACCTTAAACCCTGATACCTAAGCCCTAAACCCTAAACCCTAAAACCTAAAACCTAAAAACTAAACCCTAAACCATAAGAATTAAACCTTGAATCGTAAGCCCCATAAACTGTAAAATGTAAACCCTAAACCCTCAACCCTAAGCCCTGAATTATAATCCCTTAGCCCTATCCCTTACACCCTGAAAACTAAAACCTAAACACTAAACCCTAAACCCTAAGCCCTAAAATGTAATTCATCTTAAACCATGAGACCTAAACCCTTAACCTTAAAGCCTAAACCATGAATCATAAACCCTAAAACCCATACTAGAAACAGTAAACCCTAAACCATAAACCCTAAACCCTAAAAGATAAACCTTGAATCATAAAACCCATAAACCCTAAACATTTACACCTAAACCATAAAACAATCGACCTAACCCTA
>JAHRHJ020001029.1:0-36582 GCA_019776745.2 Taxus chinensis | reverse complement strand
TATAAGTTGGAATAATTTTGAGTGTATAAGAAAATATTGAATTTTGCAAACATGATCATAGTAAAATATGTTGTATAGGATTCACATATTGAGATTCTCTCTTCAGGACTGATTCTTGCAGTTGTTGAATTAAAAAATCTCTTTTTTTTCAAATTTGTAAGGTGGTGCATATGATCATAGATCAATAAGGTTGTTTACATATCGTATTAGTTACAAGAAGGTTTGAAAGATACAATAAGGGTAAAGTGATCAAAATTGTTGTGTAACGGAAAGTTGTTTTTACTTTCTTCTAATTATCATTGTTGAGCTGATGAAATACTTGGTTGACCCGTGCAATGAGTATCAAAGTATAAAATTCCTGCTACCACCTTGTTTTGTTTTCCTTTGCTGAAGATACAATGTTCAAGTGTATGTTTGAAGACAATTTTCTTGAAGCTCCACCATTTCTATGCCTTGAATTGATTAATCATGATCTTCTTGAAGTACAATCTATAAAATCAAGTGTCTAAAATATTGAAAAAAAATTTACAGCTCAACATAAAGTTCTCTGTGCAAGGTTGGATCATCTTAAAAAGGTAACATTGTGTAAATTTTGTCAAGAGTGCAAGGTTGGATCATCTTAAAAAGGTAACATTGTGTAAATTTTGTCAAGAGTGCCTTACTGGTACCTCATCTCAAACTCAGTCTTAGACACCAATCACTCAAGTACACACCAATCACTGTTTGTTTCTTTGGTCTGGGGATAAATTTGAAGTCTTCATCTCAATTGGCTGCATTGCAAACATGAAGGGAATTTCCTCTAGTGCAAAAGAGGTGACGCGCGTCACTTGCATCTATTGACGCGCGTCACTAATCTATTGACGATACTGGCCCCTATTGACGCGCGTCACTGGCATCACTGGCAGCTATTGACGCGCGTCACTGGCATCTATTGACGCGCGTCACTGGCATCTATTGACGCGCGTCACTGGCATCTATTGACGCGCGTCACTGGCACCTATTGACGCGCGTCACTGGCATCTATTGACGCGCGTCACTGGCATCTATTGACGCGCGTCACTGGCATCTATTGACGCGCGTCATGTGAAGCCATTGACGCCCGATTTAGCCTATAAATACCCTTCAACCGGTCATTTTCTCGTTTTCATCTTCCGGCTCTTGAATTTTTGCAGGTCTCAATGCTTCCCAACTGCAAGTTCAGTAACAAAAATCAAGAGAATCCAATTCAATCGATGTCCCTTATGCCCTCACATCCATATCGTTAATATGCCCCATTTCGAAACAGATCCGGATATTTTGAATTACTTTCTGTCATCCTACAATTCAGAGGACGGCATTTTTTATGTGACTCTGAACGATTGCCGAATTTTTCAATTCAGTATCGAAGCAAATGACATCCATCGTTTTACGGGCCTTCCGTTCAAAAATTTACCAATTGTTACAACCAAGGCAACACTCGTGGAAGAAAAGAATTTTCTCGAATCAACGTTTGGTTTCCATGTTGATTGTAAGTATAACTCGTTTTAATTCATATTTTTTATTCTGTTTCGCATTTT
Organism: Taxus chinensis; assembly: GCA_019776745.2. Classification (NCBI taxonomy): domain Eukaryota; kingdom Viridiplantae; phylum Streptophyta; class Pinopsida; order Cupressales; family Taxaceae; genus Taxus; species Taxus chinensis. The sequence goes on along the minus strand of JAHRHJ020001029.1, from coordinate 35,026 downwards.
TAGCCCATGTCCATATATCCAGGCGTGGTGTCTAATATGTAGCATTTCTGAGTACATGTAATTTTTGCAATGCTAGTGTCTAAGATGAGCTTTGTAACTTTGTTTTACCTGATGAGTGCAGTGGAAAAGTTTAAACAAAAAAAAGATCTTAAGAAAACTGATGGAACCAAGAAGGGGAAATTAATTGATGTTCCCAAACCTGATGAAGCAAATCAAGCAGGGGGGAAGAATTCTGATCAATGTACTTTAATATTAACGGAGGGTGACTCAGCCAAGGCTCTTGCAGTCGCTGTAAGTGTTTGTGCCTTGAATCAGGGAAATGTGAATACTGAATTTGGTAGTATTGTGACATGTTTCGACATCACTTTCCAATTTAATTTTTTGTTATTTTAGTTATCTTTATCCTATCAGGTGGCAGGAATATCTATTTTTTGGGAAGCTACCACTCACCAACAAATGGAGAATAAAGAGATAGTAAATAGAAAAAAAATCCTTGGTCTACAGGAAGATAAAATATATGACAGCATTAAATCTTTAAGATATGGCCATCTGATGATAATGACAGACCAGGTACATGATCTTTGTATAGCGCTGTTTAGTTTCTGTAAATGTTCCCCCTGTATATTTGGTTGTGTTTCGAGACTTTTTATATTTGTTTTCTAAGCCTCCAGATGTTATGTATCTCCATGTCTAATGTCGGCACATGTTGATGTAGGCAACTCACAAAAATGGAAATGTGTTATCTTTCTACACAATTCCTGAGTATGAAGCTTGGAGAGAATCATTGAGTGGATCGATAACCGGCTGGACCATATAGTGCAACAAAGTAATGCTAGTTTGTTTTCTCTTTATATGTTTTCAAGTTCTGGTTTTGTTCACTTGCTGATTAGGTATCACTTGTTGCTTGGACCATACAGGGTTCCCGGTTTGGGCACAAGTACTTCTAAAGAGGGCAAGGAGTATTTCATAGATCTGGACAAGCACAAAAAAGATTTTGTGTGGGTTGATGAGAAAGATGGAGATGCTTCCTCATATCAATCAGCTTATAGAATGGGACAGAAGGGCTAAGGTTCTTATCAATGAGATTATTAGTCGTTACGAAAATTATTGGCAACGGGATAGTTTATACGCTGCAGCTGATCCAAATTTGCTGTCGCATGGAGATTTCTGGTGTTTGGGAAAGAGGTACAGCCACACTGGAAGAAGCCGTTGGGGAATAGTGCAGAGGAGTAGAATTGGATAAAGAAAAAGAGGGTTTTGAAAACTAGAAACTTTTATTATTGTGGAAACTTTAAATAATGAATTTGAAAACTTCTACTATTGTCTATTGTGTATGTACTATGGTATTTGAATTTAATTATATGGATTTACATACAATCTTTAATTTTAATTGCATTAGATGTTGATTATCATGAATTATATGTATGTTTCTTGTTTACTTGCATTGTCATGAATTGTATGTGGACGTAGATGATGAATGATGATAATTGATAATTAATGATAGATGATGATATGAGGATATGATAATGATATGGTGATGATATGATATATATGATGATGAGGAATTTTATGTGGACTTATATTTAAAATCGTATAATGTATTGTTTATCCCGAATTTTATGTGAATTTTATTAGGAATTTTATGTGGACTTGTATTTAAAAATAAATTAAATATAATTCTAAGAAATCAAGAAAGAATCATCACTGGTAAGAAATTAAACATAATTGCAAATATGCTAGGGTTTAGCTTACCTCTTGCGTATTGCAATCATCAAGGGTAACATGACATTGTAGATGGAGGGGTGAGTTGCCTGACATTGTCAGTCCTGAGAAGTGCCAGCAACATCTTTAAATATATAGACCAACAATATCTTTAAATAAATGTAAATATAAAGAATTAGACCTGTAACGTCTTTAATGATAACAAGAGCTGAAAAAATGTAAAGTAACAAACAATAAGATTATGTTGAAGAAGATACCTATTTAAAATTGAAATCATCACCGGTAATGTGCTATATCTTTGTCTTAAAAAATTCAACACAAAAAATTGATTAGTAGATAGATGGGTGAGTTGCCTGACATTGTCAGTCCCGAGAAGTAACAGCTTCCTCGGACGGATGTCAACCCACGTTTTCAAAAAATAAAAAGATTGTATTTAACTAAATGTAAATACATACACCTGTAACATCTTTAATTATAACCATAGCTGAAAAAATGAATAGTAACAAACAATAAGATTAAGGGGAAAAAGATACCTGCTTAAAGTTGAAATCATCACTGCCACTGGTAATGAGCTAGATCTTTGTTTTAAAAAAATCCAACACGAGAAATGGATTAGTAGATAGATGGGTTAATTGCCTGACATTTTTAGTATATAGACCTGTAACATCTTTAATGATAAAGATAAAAGATAGATAAAGAAGATACCTACTTAAAGTTGAAACAATCCATTATCAATAGCTTCATCAAAGTCGATGTTGTCTTCTGTAGAATGTGACGAAGAGCCAATTACACTCTCAAGGTTGGGAATATTTGTACTTGTAGCTGTATTATTTACACCTCTTCTTTCGCAAAGGGAATTCCAGTGAGCAATTGCTCTGTCAAAAAATGAATAGAAACAAACAATAAGATTAAGGGGAAAAAGATACCTGCTTAAAGTTGAAATCATCACTGCCACTGGTAATGAGCTAGATCTGTGTTTTAAAAAATTCCAACACGAGAAATGGATTAGTAGATAGATGGGTGAATTGCCTGACATTTTTAGTATATAGACCTGTAACATCTTTAATGATAAAAATAAAAGATAGATAAAGAAGATACCTACTTAAAGTTGAAACAATCCATTATCAATAGCTTCATCAAAGTCGATGTTGTCTTCTGTAGAATGTGACGAAGAGCCAATTACACTCTCAAGGTTGGGAATATTTGTACTTGTAGCTGTATTATTTACACCTCTTCTTTCGCAAAGGGAATTCCAGTGCGCAATTGCTCTGTCAAACGGAAAGGTTTCGAGGGAGTATCGAGAAACGTAACACCTCATGCAACTTTCCAGATTTTTATCCAACCTGTTTCTCAGTTTTGATTTTATAAATGACAATGCACTGAAAACCCTTTCATCCTCCACAGACCCCAAAATCATTGTCTGGCATAACTCATATAGTCTGAAATATTCACTGATATCTTCTTGTAAGATAGAACTTTGATAGATTCCTCGCCACAGCCTTGTAATAGCACCACTTTCAGAAGGTTGATCTAAATTCCTATATTGGTTCCTCATTGTTGTTGCAAAATTTGTTGACTGAAACTTTAATAAATCGGCATTCAGTATACCTTTGATTTCCGTACCCTTGAGCTCTGACGTCTTTGTAAATTGTTCCATTATTGTACCCATTGATTTATGGAAATGCTTACTGACAAAGTCTGCACGGCCACCTTCTGTATTCCAAAAATTCGGATTCATCACACCCATGGCTTCCAGAATTTTATCTTTACAGAAACGTTCCCTAATTTCTGATGACAAGGTTTCTGAAATTTTTTTAAGCTTTATTCTGGTTTCAACTATCACAGACTCAAACAAATTACGTGTCACGGGAACATCTTCTCGTTCCGATCCTGTAATATCTTGACGTTTTTGCAAAATGTGCATTGGTATTTCCCTCCCATTAACAGAGATGCATAGGTGATCGTGGATATTAAATCTCAAAAAGGTGTTAGGATTTTTAAGATCTAATAAATCTCTCCAATTTTCAAAAACAGGTGCATCAAAACTATCCTGGGAACAGTACAATATATCAAGACTTTGACATACCATTTTCCTCATCCGTATAAAATCCACAATATAGATTAATCTGCCCTGTGCATGCTTCATCAGTGTATTGATCTCCTTTAACATTGGAAGAATACCAACCAATGTAAGCAATGTCTCCAAATCAGTTAAGCGGAACAACAGGTCCCTTGCCCTATCAACTTCATGACGGTATTTGTGCATGAAACCAACCAATGAAGGATACTCCTCACGAACTCTGCATGCAGGTTCATACAAAGATATCCATCTAGTCTCCACATCCTTCAGAAGTTTTTTGCCATCTGTAATTCCAATTGCAAATTTTTGGAACTCGAGAAAACGCTTTGGGCTGCTTGACATATAGGCATGAAGTTCTCTTATGAGGTCTTCTAATTTAGCAACATTTTCGTGGTTGCTTACCATTTTATACGCTAAATTCATTCTGTGAGCCATACAGTGAATTGGTAGCATATATGGGGCCACTGTTGTTTGTAATCTAACACACAGCCCTGTTCGGTGACCCTGCATGACAGATGCACCATCTGCTCCAACGCATACCAACTTCGTAGCAATTTCATAATCAGTCATACCAGCAACATCTTTCAAATGAGAAACAACTATTTTATATAGGTTTTCAGCATTGCAGTTTTCAACCATTTTCATAACACCCAACAGATGAGGTGTCCTTATATGATTTTCTAATGTATAGATGTGGATACATACCCATGCGGTGTTGTCGACTGCTGTCACTTCATCAATTGAAAGAGAGATAAAGTTTGCTTTTTTTACATTCTCTTTCAAATCTTCCTTCTCTATCATCGAGAGGCATTTTGCCATTTCCCATCCACTACTCTCAGACCAATGAGACTGAGGTACATTCAGCATTCCATTAAATTGATACAAAACTTTGAAATCGAGGAAATCCGACATCGCTCTTCCTTTTTTAAGTATTTGAAAAAGAGTAGAGAATTGTATGAATTTTGCATGTAGATTTGTTTCTTTCATCTTACCAATATGCGATGTGATCGTTCCTCCCTTTTCCAACAGATGTCTGTGTTTTTTCTGCTCTGCCTCATATTCCGCTGCGTATCTAACATGCATGCACTCCTTTTCAGTTTTCCACCTATGTGTTTTGATTTTCTGGCCATCCGCCCCCGTTACAGTTAAATATTGTTTTCCACAATGTTTTTCTATAGTGTCCAGCTTCAGTTGCATTTTTTGTTGCTTTCCCAATTTCCACGTACATATTGTACATGTACATTCACATGGGATTTCTTCAGAATTAGATGATTGTACAGGTTCAATAAATGGAAATTTAGCTGCCCAATCAAACTTGTATGTCCTGCCAATGGTCCACATATTCTTGTTCGTTTTCAATGCTTTACTTTTTTGAGTAGAATTTTGAGCAATATCACAATCACCTGGTTTCCTCTTTCTTGGACCAGAGTTTGATTTTGATTTCTGTCTTCCATTTTGCTGAGTGTTTATATCTGTGATATCTAGCTGCACTTCTGGTTGCACCCCAACAGGAACAATATCTTCAAGATCTGGCATATTATCGTAGGTTTCATTTGTTTGACTGTGATACTGTGCAGAATGCATGTCCACCTCAATAATACCTTCCACACAGTCAGTATTCTGATTCTTTTTGGTGGCATCTATATGATTGGTATTTACAATATCTGTATCCGCAGAGTTTCCAAAATACTTGAAGAGTGATTTCTGAGATTTCTTACTTACTTTTAGGTTATTCGTATTCTTTGAGCTGGCACCTTCCATTATTCTGAAAAGAGTCCTGCGTCAGCAAAAGAACCAAGAAGCGACTCTGTCCAGTCTCTGAGGTCTTGTCGCGCGTGAACTGTCTGAGGTCGCGCGTCAACTCTGCCCAAGTCGCGCGTCAACACTTCCTTCTGTCGCGCGTCAACCCTTCCTCTGTCGCGCGTCACTTCCTAGCCCAAGTCGCGCGTCAGTAAAGCTCTTGTCGCGCGTCAATACAGCTCTTGTCGCGCGTCAGTACAGCTCTTGTCGCGCGTCAGTACAGTCTTGTCGCGCGTCAGTACAGCTCTTGTCGCGCGTCAATAATGCCCTTGTCGCGCGTCAACACTGCATTTGTCGCGCGTCAACAATCACAGGCTAACAGTAATATGAATCTCTGGTGCTCAAGGGTATGCGAGTTCAAATTTCACAGTATTGGTAATTTGGTAAGCTACTTGAGGTATACTACCCGGCGAATCACATAGGTTTTTATAGGAGATGTTTTCAAATGAAGGCGAAGCCGACCCCCCAAAAAAAATATACTATATATTTTAGGCGAACAGGACACCGACCCACTCCGAATAATTCACCTTTTCAAATTTTCCTAAAATGAAATTTTCGCCATATTACGAATATTCGCCGCTAAAATTATCCCTTCTACCCACTTAGTAAAGTAATCAGTGGCGGTGAGCATGTGGGTATGACCAGCGCTAGAATTAGGATTCAATACCCTGATGAAATCTAAACCCCATTGTTGAAAGGGTTCTTCAATGACATTGGCTTCAAAGGCAGTGCTGCCAACTTTGGTCTTCCAACAAATTGTTGACAAGCCTCACATTTGGTCACCCATTTCTGAGCATCAGAAAACATAGTGGGCTAGTAATAATGTGCTCTTAGAATTTTATGGGCTGTTACCGGGCCAGAAAAATGACCTCCGCAAGCATGATTGTGGAAGGCTTCCAACAACCTAGGCTGTTGTTCTTTATCAACACATCTGAGGAACATGCCGTCAATTCCTTTCTTGAACAACGTGTTATACCAAATGACGTATCTGGAAGCTCTTAGTTTGATAGCTCGTTTCTCTTTAGCTGTAAGATTCTCTGGACACTTGCCGTATGTGAGGAATTAGGCAATATCAGAATACCATTCATCCGTGGTACTGACAAAAACTACCATTGGTAAATTTTCTTCAACCAATTCTTCTTCAGAGTTATCTCATGGTTCATTCTCTGCAATGAGTTGGCAGAGTCCTCTCCCTTGAACCAACTTGGTAGGCTTGATGTCCAGATCATATTCTTGGATCTTGGAGACCCAATTACCTCTTTTAGATCATGGTTCCTATTGTGTCAACATTGATTTCACCGCGGTGTCTGGAACTAAGACTTTGGTGTGAGAATTCAACACGTAATACCTGAAGTGTTTCAGGGCTCTTACCACCGCGTACACATGTCTCTCAAGACGAGTGTAATTAAGTTCATGTTTCTTGAATCCCGAACTCATGAATGCGATAGGAGATTCAATCCTCTCTTGATTGTGCTGAGTCAAAATGGTAGAGATTGTGTGTGGTGAAGAATAGCAATAAATTATAAAATCCTTCTTAAAATCGGGACACACCAATGTAGGAGCTTTTGCAATAGCACCCTTGATTTTCTCAAATGCCTCTCTACCTTCCTTTGACCATTTGAAAGATTCTTTTCCTTTCATCATATCAGCGATTTCTTTAGTCAGCTTGGCGAAATATGGCACGAACCTTCTCAAAAAGCTCACCTTTCCAAAGAAGGAGTGGACTCTAGGTTCACTTGTAGGCAAGGAAAGATTCTTTATAGCTTGAACGCGTTCAGGATCGATCTTAGTTCCTTCCTTAGAAACAATATGACCTAAGACTTTACCTTTTGTAACTCCAAACATAGATTTTTTTGGATTCAGAGAAATCTTATGAAGTTTACACCTTTGCAAAATTTTCTCTAAATCTCTTAAGTGATCTTCTTGCTTCTTTGAGAACACTGTCAGGAATTAATTAATCAAACACCTTAAGTGATTTTTTAAAAATTAATTTAATCAAACAAGGAGCAATTAATTAATTAAATATTAATTAATTATTTTAATGTATTTTAACGCGTTTTAAAGCCTGGCGGGAAGAGTTCTCGCCCGAAAATCACGAAACGAAGACCGAGACGATCACAAAAATAAGACGATCGCAAAGAGTCCAATTAACCACGCAAAGTAACACTTTTCAAAATTTTCTAATTTTTAATTATTTTTTAACAATTTTGCGAAGTCAAAATTGGCTGATAACAAATATTTACTTTATCATTTGTTTATCATACATGACTCTACAATATTGAGGTTTTACAAATTTCTATATTTTTAAAATTATAAATTGGGATGGCTTCTCCATTCCAAAGGGATCCTAAAAATGCTAGATTTTGATAGCATCTATGTTGCAGCAATTGTGGATTGTGATTTGGGTGTTGAGCTTTATATCAAAAACACATGAAATAAAGCTACATTTCTTCCATTCCCTTTTCCTGTGTATTCTTCTACTTCTCTCTTTTATGCTTTTTGTAAGCAATAGTGTTGGAAAGGAACCTTACATCCTTGATATATTAATCTAAGGAACGATGTGTCTTTAATTCATTAGTGCCACTGGTGACTTCATTATTTCCTTCTTCTATATTGAATGATGAACTACTCCGATTATTGGGTGTGAACTCTGCAATTGGCCTACTCACAGCAATAACCATCCTTCCCTAATTTCTCTCCTTCACCCCTCATCATTGTAATTTCTTCCCTTGTACCCCATACAAGCACTTTGCCATAGGTTCAATGGAGTATTCCTATGTGATCCCTAGCCTATTTTGCCAACCTACAACATTTAGATAGAAATAGATTAGTTTTCATTCAATAATGGGAGCTACACCATTCAATGCAGAGGGGTGTATCCCCATGAACGTTGGTGGAAGCACCTAATTTGTCCCATCAACAAATTTTCTCACCAACAAGAAGTGAAACAAGTCTCTAACTCATGACAAAAATAGACTAAGAAATCACTGTTGAGTATACCAAAAAAATTGAGTATCTTCCAAGAGCAAGGCTCATAAGAAAAATTGGTGAAGAGGCCCGACTTGGAGTAGACCGTAAAGAAGATAAAAATCAAGAGGATAAGGAACATTGAAACATGATAGTAGTTCGCCAAAATGTGTAATTATTGGTAAGCTAGTAATAATGTTTATTATTTGAATTAATGTTTTGAGAAGCTATATTATTTTAGTTAACTAACTCCTTCTTGTCATATTTATAAAATGACATGAGGGAAATTGGTTAAACAAAATAAAATGAAGGACTTGTAGCTTTTTTCAACACCGTTGTTATAGAAATAGGGATCGTGGCTATGGAAAATAGTGGCCCAACAACAAGCCAAATTGCAATTGAACAAGCACAGGTTTCAAAGCATACAACAAGTAAGGGAGAATCATTATATGTAGAATAATGATATATCTTATCAAATTCTTCCTAAATATAAAGTCAAGACTTCAATAAGCTTGAAATATGTATTGTGATTGAAAATTGAATACTATTTATTAAAATCTATCTTTTTCATAATAATTGTTTTAAATGGACTACTATGTAAAAACATTGACATGTGTAAATCCCCTAAAAATTACAACCTAATTTTTTAAGTACTTCACTTCTAAGAATAAGATATAATACTTTAATTCAAAATAAAATCAAGTGGTCCCACAACTTAACCCATTCAATAATGATCATGAATTTTGTGTTCACATTTCATGTATAAGATAGCATACTTCATTGATAAATCAAAAAAGCAGGAATCAATACCATATATATCTCTCTCTTAATCCATACAGAAGCCTAATAGACTATGAAGTCACATAACATGGATATCTATCTTTGGATTAAGAAGATAAATATAACAACATATTACTAAGGTCTAATATATTCTAGGGTGACACCATTTTTGTAAACCCTAATTGATCAATATTTTATATAATTAAGAACTCAAACATAAGTTCACTAACATTCTCAACCACAAATTGAATTCACCAATATGTAAGTGAATGTAGCTTACCATCCTAAGTCTTGTTGGCCATCTTTACAGTTTATAGAGAGAATATATTAAAACAAGATTATATTGATCCATAACAAAATAAAAACATCTCAATAGATTATACACTATGTACAAGACCAATCCCTCAACAACACTATTTTGCAACTTTGAAAACAAAGATCAACAATAACTATAATATAATTGGGAGTAAACTTCTCATTTAGAAACCAATTTCCATGGCTTACTTAATTACAACATATATAAAATGAAAACAAAACTAATGTGGATCCAGTTGTAAGAGATCAAAATGCCTCCAAAACACGCACGCGCACGCATGATTTTACAAAAATCCAGAAGCTTCAAAATAGTTTTCTTCTCATTCCTGAATCCACACTAATATTTTACAACATTACAATTTTCTTTTTTATTTCCCATTATCTCTAAGAAAACCATAAACCTCAAAAAACCCTAAAAAGTAAAAAACCATGGATGGACCCCAATTGTTGCGTAAAAAATATGCCTTTTTAAATTAAGGCGTATGCTAAATCTTGGATCATCACATAAAATAGATCAAAATATATTAAAACTCTACATTTTAGGCAAAACAAAAAAAAGGCTTGGAGCCAATTTTGGACCACTAGACGAAGGAATTTGGCCCCGAAAATATGCTAAAATGTGATGTAGGAGCATCATTGTAAATAGTCCATTTTGGATTTTCCTAGTTATCTAGGTGTGTGAAAGGTCCATTTGGAGACCTGTATGTAATGTAATTAGTCCATTTGGACTCTTTAGCTTTGAAATAAGTGGTTTCCCTCCAAAACTACAAGATTGAATTTTCAAATTGTCTTGTTAATACGTTATAAGCCTATGCGTTATTTTAGGATAAATAAAAGGTGTAATTGATCTTGAGACATACTCTTCACCTAATAACATGACTACTTCACCCTAATTGGGTATAAACCACGCATAATTAGACTATCCATAGTAGGGGTTAGTTGAGTTAGAGCCTAACTACCTCCCATCATCTCATTCTTATAGAGGTATTCAAATTGAAGAAGCAGTGATGAGTGTGTGGAGAGTGAAGGAGGTGTGTGGGGTTGAGAAATCTCTAGATCAGATCCCTAATGTTTCTTGAAGCTCTGTAATTTCATTGATGATCTAATTAAATCTTCTTTATAAAGGATATAACTGTGTGTAAGAGTTTTAAGTAATATTATACAATAAATGTCTATGAATTTTTGATTGAAACTCATTGAAAGGATTGTATTAACGTGTTTGCAAGTGTGTGAGAATATGAACGACCACAAGAATAGTCATAAAGGATACTTTGGGAGTGAAACAATCCTAAGCAAGTTTGTATATTGGTCTGCTTAAGATATGTATGCAAGATGAGTATTTGAATAAGGAAGTAATTATACTAGGTGAGTGTATCAAAATTTGGTGAAGGATTCCAATTTTTTCCTTTTATATTTATGCAATTATTAAGGGTAGTCATATGAACAATTTTATTGAATAAGAAGGATTAAAGTCATCTTGAAACTGCATACTCGATATGACATTGTATCTTAAAAGAATAAATAATGCTAATTTATTTCATGACATTAGGGGAGTTATAAACCCTTGGAAATCCTTGTAGGGACCAAATAAATCCTAAACTAATAAGAAACTCCTCAGAGTTTTGAAGATACTCTGTTACAAGGTTTAAGATCAAGAGAAGATTGTGAAAAGATAAGAAGGAATCTATTTAATGTTAAAAGGAACCTTAATGTTATCATATAAGGGGTGATAAAGGAAATTAGAGTGTTCCAAGTTAAGGAATAGGTATTGAAACAACTGGGAGAAGAGCTTCATGCTAAGTTTGATAAAGCACATTATTGACTTGGTATGCACATTCTTGAGGAGTTAGAAGGTAAGGAATTTGAGTAATAAGATTTTTTCCAAGTTTTGAGAGCCTCGTGGAGTATTGACAATTGAAGGAAGGTTTGAGAGGAGTTGAGATGAATTCTATAAGAGTTTAAAATGTAAAGAATGGGATAAATGCTAGAAATGTATGTACAATTTTAAACATGAACTCCTGACAGTCCTATTTTGGAGTGAGATAGTGATTTGAGGGGTGATTTGGCAAAAAATATATTGTAGAAAGTTGTAGGATGTTATTAGGGTGTATTTGAATCCTTTAGAGGTGGAAACATATTTTAAAGTCATCAAAACTTGAAGCTATTCATATTGTCATTTATAGTATTCTTGAGAAGTCTAGAGAACCAAATAATCATGTGATAGGAAGTGTCTTGAAGATAAGCATCAATGAGTGTCATGAGAGAATATATTGAGAAGGATAAGTGGTGTTAGATGGAGAGTGATAAGAAGTTATGAAAATACCAAATAAAATTCTAAAATAGAATTGAAAGGACTGTTAGGGTTTGAGAAGAACAAGGTATCTTGAAAGGAAAGCATAGAGAGATGGTATGTTTGGGAGATGAAAGAGCAATGAGACATTGAAAAGGCATGAACAAGGGGTATTTAGGTGATTCAAGAGGTTGGTAAGGTTGATAACAATGAGAAGAGATAAAACCATAGGAATCTCATCAAAACCCTTAAGAGACCTTATTGCTTAACAAAGGAAAAGGAGAAAATTGAGTTGGAAGTGATCTATTTGGGATCAGACCATGAAATTGACTACAAAGTAAAAATGTCTTAAAGGGTATATGGAAAGCAATTTACTTTTTCCTGAAATTTTCTAGATTGTTCAAAACTATAAGGTTCATATGCATTTAGGGCTAGTAATTAAGCCTTTCTTAGAATGGTAATTTAACAATAACATTTCACAAACTTGGAAGCACGTTATGAAACTTTGTAACCTCTTAAATGGGCATAATGGGTCTCAAAACAACTTGACAGTGGATCTTGACTCAGTGTATTTTTTTTTTCATCAAAATTTCACATTTTTCAGGGCTACAAGCAATACGAGAGGTCTTCAAGGTAAATGAGTGGAATTAATGATATGAAACTTTTGTAAAGGCCATATTATTTTTATCGGGTGTAGTTAAGCTTGTTGAAAGTGTTGTTGATTTTGTTTTCGGTTGCATAAGCATTTTTGTGTCGTTGAGAAAGAATTTGGCTTCTTGAGTACGTTGAAATTACTTAATTTTTGGTGTTTTTTAGAAGATATCATTCTAACAATTTAATTGGTTGAGTTTGTTGAGTTTTTCATTGTTCTTTGCATAATTTGGTATCAGAGTGAGGTTGGTGCTCTTGGAAAAAGGAAAGAAAATTTTAAAAGAAGAAGAAGTGCAAAGTGAAGGTATAATAAGCAAGGAAACCTTTGCCTTGAGAAGGATTGAAAGAGAAGTAGAAAAAAGAGAAGAGTGCTCCAAGGTGAAAGAAACTTGGGGGTGAAAAGAAGAGTGAAGAAGCACTAAAATACTAGGTAAACCTAGGGTGAGGTGTTGAGAAGAAGCAAGGTGAAATAGACTTACTTGAGAAAGAAGAGAAAAAGAGAGTGAAATGAGAGGTTTCTTGAGAAGTGGCTACTACAAGAAAGTGAAAAATATTGAAAGGAAGATAACATGTACAAATGAGGAGATGATGACAAATATTGGTAAGATAAAGGAAGACATGAAGTGGATAATAGAAAGAAGAAAGAAGGAAAACAAAATTTTGGTATGGAATATGAAGAAGAGAGTGTAATGGCCTATACAATGGCTTGTAGAAATAATAAGGAAGCAAATGATAGCATGGAAAAGAGAGAAAAGAAAGGAAGGGAAGATTTATGGATGTTAGTTTGTGTTATTTAAAGATAGGTGATGTTTGGTGAAGAAGAAGAAACTAGTGAAGAAGAAGAGTAGTTTGAATAAGATGGGAAAGAGATCTTGCAAAGAGCTTCTCAAGAGGCTAAATGGCCTCCAATTTTTCAAGTTGATAGTGTTATTTTATGCATGAATGCAAGTACACAAGATAAAGAAGAGAAGGCAAGAAACAATGTCTTGAATGAAGAGCTAGAGATCAAAAATGAAGAAATGCAAGGACAAGAAGATTGTGAACAAACTCAAACTCAATTTGAATCAGTCAAAGGTGAAAATACAACTGTTAGTATAATGAAAGTGAAAATGGAACCTCACTTCTGGGAAGAGCCAAAGGATCAAATGTGCAGCAGCACGAATTAATCAATCATATTTAATTAATTAAATAATAGGATAATTTACAAATATATAGGTACATAGTATTCTAACTCCTATAACAACTAGTTTTATTTTAGATAGGTTGTTCTAACAACCTATATTCTCACATATCCCTAAAATCTATCACTCACTATTCTTACATGAGTTTAACAACTCGCTTACATTATTTTAATAATATGATCCACATATTAAATACACACACACACACACACACACACACACACACACACACACACACACACACACACACACACACACACACAAAAATTAATATTTAATAATGTGGGCAACTAACTAATGCACCCATATTAGGACTAATTCCTAACATTCCCCCCCTTAGTGCTAACATGGGGAGAGGACACAATAGTCTGGAGCTGCAACATTCATTGACCTAATTTTCAAAACTCTCCTTAATGTAAATAATTGTTAGATGTCAGTTGTAATTGAAAATGCATCCAAGTACAATTTAATCCTCCTTATAATTTTTTTAAACTGTGTAGACACAAAATCATGCACTTTAGACACTTTTTAGTCCCAGTCTCATACTACTATTTAGAAGGTTTTTTAGTGAAGAAAGTATTAATTAACCCATGTCTTTTGGCCATCTTACTTTCTTTTCTTTTGTCATTCCCAACCTCTTGCACCTGCATGCCCAGTCATATTTTGTCATTTCACATTATTTTAGCTTTGACTAGGTGCCCAGGCTAGTACTGGGGTGCCGTAGTCCCACCAACGGTGCCCTGATCCTTTTTTAACTTTCTCGCCACTTTTTGGTCACCTTCTAGCCATTTTAGCTTCTTATCTTTTTGGTGGTAAACCATTTCGGGGTTAATTACGAAATTAGATCAAGAGAACCCTATAATTATAAAGTTATGAGACCATAATGAGGGACCAAACACTAGTCACTACAATCATCCACCTAGGGTTGCATTCATCTAATTCATTTGGAGGTCATTTACATACATTTAGTTCCATCAAAAATGACAACGCTGGTACATCTGCATCACACAAACATAGGAGGGGATTCTATTTTATTCCATCCACCATTCTACTACATTTTTACATCTAATTATTGTTTGCTACTTCAAAAAGTGCGCCTAGCACAAAAGCACATATGACACATGATGCACACACACACACACACACCATAACTACATTTGGGTCCAAAATGTAGTGCATCGCTCAGTTAGTAAGCCCAATATTATGGCAGCTAAGGTCAGTCATACCCATTCATTTGTATTCTTATTTTTTTAGGGTTTCAATACTTCTTGTGGTTTATTACAAATATTTCTTTCATCTTGGATTATTAACGACACTTGACACAATGCAATGAATCTGATGTGACACATACCGAGAGTTTTAGACTACATGTCAGAATTGTGAAACTCATTTTTGGACCTCCTACACAAACCAGAGCACCCATATTGCAGACCAAGGTGCCCATAGGTGCCCCAATCCTTCTTTAGGTGCCCTAGTCTAAAGAATCAGTCCATATTTGTCCTCTTTAGAACCTCTACACAGTCATTCCTGCTTCTAGATTATTTTGTTTATTTTTTGACATAGTCTAGCGAGCTCCTCTTACTAGTTGAGTCACATCCTCACTCTTCTTGTAAATTAGGGTTTCTATTTACATCAACTTAGTTCCTTAGGTCATTTTCCACATTTATTTATTGCATTTGCCTATTGTATTTACATGTTGTTCTAGATTAGATTAACTACTATTATACCACATTTTAGTTAATTTTAGTTAATCAAACTGAGTTAAATTTCTTCCCCCCTTTTCAAAAAAATACCAATAAAAATTTTTCCTTTATAAATAATTAAAGGTGCTCGAAATGGTTCAAACCTTCTACCACTTTCTCCTCTTATGCCTTTGTGAAAAGGATAGTTAACCACCAATAATACATGCTTCTAGAGTTGTTACTCAAACCATCCAACGTGGGAATAATCCAATACAAAAATTAATACATTTATTTGGAGTATTTTGATGTTAAACACAAGATTTATGGGAGTTTGTTGTCCACCATGCTTTCACTGCCAAATGTGGGTTTGTTGTCCACCATTGGAGAGAATTCCTCGATGAAGATAGGATGTAATGGATGGAGCTAAGTGATGCTTATGGAGGGAGTTTAAGCATCGAGGCTGAGTAATTGGATCTATTGATGCTCGTTGTGGGATTTGAAATCCTTTAGGGGTCTTGAATGCTTGCTTGAGCCATGAATTGGGTAGTGTCATGTGGAAGGGGCTAAACCAGATATGAGGAATATCTTTTGACCATGTATTGCACAAGATTTCAGTGTAGATGTACTGAGTTGGGACTCATCATGAGAATATTAGGATCCATATCTCAATGTCGATGTCGATGATAAAATCGTGACTGTGATTCGAGGGAGCAAGTGAAATTGTCTTGTTCACCAAAAAATCTCACCGATATGGGGTTTGAATCCAGCAAGGCCACGGTTGGGGCCAGATCTATGAGCTAATCAAAAGACAAATAAATTTCTTTGGAGCCGCACTAGAGACTTGAAACAACTTGCTATAGATCTCACAAGTGGAGGACTCATTATAATACGGCATAGAGATATTCAACACCAAGATCAATTTGATGTTGACAGGAGATGGAGTGAGTCATGTTGTTGATCTACCAAACAAGTTGAGGATTGAAGACTGGACCATCTAATACAACCAAATAAATGGTTGAACCCGTTGCATTTAAAGTTTAGAATTATGGAATTTAATCTTAGTGCTCTCATATAAAAAAATCAATATTTCATATAAATATAGTCAGTGTGAAGCATGCACAACAACCATATAAAGTCTGAAGCATGTGTCAACAACCAGCACCCTAAAACATCAACAGAAGTATATACTGCAATATATCTATATATATTTTGATTTTTGAATGAAAAAGGAACAAGATGGAGTGAATAAAATTCAGTGTGAATAGAATGGAAAGGATGGAGAGTGAGAAGCATGCGAGTGAATGATGAATGCCAAAAGTTTGTATGTGGTCTACACTACAAAACTATTGGCAATATGCAAGAAAGGGTGAATGGAAAAAATGGCATTTGCATGTGGGCAACACTGCATAACCATTAAACCATTTTGAGGCAAAAACACTTGAATAGAGGGAAAACGAAGAGGTTCAAATCCTGCTCTGATACCACATGAAAATAGAACCCCATTTATGGTAATATCCAAAGGCTCAAATGTGTAGAATCATGAATTAATTAATCATCTTCAATTAATTAAATAATAGGATACATTACAAATATAGAGGCCCATATTATTCTAACTCCTATAACAACTAGCTTTATTTTAGATAGGTTGTTCTTACAACCTATATTCTTGCTTATCTGATGCAGGAGCATCCACTCTATGATGTGTATAAAGGATGGAAACATCCAGGGTTTTTGTCTTGGGCTTAGGTATAATAATGAGTTCTAGATGTCATTAAATGTCATTTAGGTGAGCTAGTTTGTGTTTAGACTCTTCAGGGTTGAGGGTTTAGGTTAGGTTTAAGGTATAAGGTTCAAGGTTTAGGGTTTAGGGCACATGTTTTTAGGGTTAAGGGTTTAAGGATCAAGGTTTAAGGTTTAGGGGTTAGGGTTTAGGGCTCAGGGTTTAAGGATTAGGATTTAGGGATCATGGTTTAGGGTTGATGGCTTAGGATTTACAGTTTTAAGTGTTTAGGGTTTATCGGTTTAATGGTTTAAGGATTATGGTTATAGGGTTTAAGGTTTTAGGGTTTAAGGTTTATGGTCTTAGGATTTAGGGTTTAGGGTATAGGGATATAAGGCTCATGGTTTATGGTTTAGGGTTCAGGATTGAGGGTTCAAGGTATCATGGTTTAGGGCTCAAGGTTTAGGGTTTAGGATTTGTAGGTTTTAGGGTTTAGGTGTTTAGCGTTCAAGTTTGAGGCTTCGGGGTTTTGGGCTCAGATATTTAGGGCTCAATGTTTAGGGGGTTTAGGGTTTTAGGGTTTAGGGCTCATGGTTTAGGAGATTAGGGCTTCAAATTTAATGTTTAGGGTTGAGGTTTTATGGTTTAGGGCTCAGGGTTTAGGGTATATGGCCCTAGGTTTAGGGTTTAAGGTTTAGGATTTAGGATTTAAGGGTTTAAGGTTTAGGTTTGAGGGTTTAGGGTTTATGGATTATGCATTGGGTTTTAAGGTTTAAGGGTTAGGGATTATGGTTTAGGATAGATGGTTTAGGGTTTATGGTTTAAGGATTAAGGTTTAGGGCTCATGGTTTAGGGTTGATGGCTTAGGTTTTAAGTTTTAAGATTTAGGGTTTAAGGTTTATGGTTTAGGTGTTAGGGTTTATGGTTTAGGGTTTATGGATTAGGATTTAGAGTTTAAGGATTAGGGTTTAGGTTTTAAGGATCTGGGTTTAGGGTACATGGCTCAGGATTTAGGTTATAGGACTCAGGGTTTAGGTTATATGGTTTATGGTTCAAGGTTCAGGGTTGAGGGTTTAGGGTTTAGGGTTTATGGATTTAGGGTTTACAGTTTAGGTTTTAGGGTTATAGGTTTTGGGGTCTCAAGGTTGTAGGGATCTAAGGGCTTATGGTTTAGGGCTTAAGACTTGTTGGGTAAAAAATCTTTTGCTTGGGCAGATCTATGGATAGACAAGCCAATAGTGTGCAGGGCATAGCCCCTCTTTGAGTCAGCAAAGTGAAACTAGTTTATTGTTATTCTACCAGCAGGAATCTGTGCAAGTCTCACAATATTCTACCTTTAGGGGTTTGGGATCTCATCCCAGTAGGGTGTTTTCGACTACAGAAAGAAAGGAATGGAAGAGATGATGAAGAAAGATCAGATCCAAAGAAAGAAAAGAAATGAATTCCATAGCAGAAAGGTTGGAGGGTTTATGTTTTGGGATTGGTAGTAAACAGAGCCAAACCTACTTGCCTAAATGAACAAAGCAATACTGATGAATAAATGACAAAAAAAAAAGAAATTGTATATCCAACTATGTATAAACTTGAAACAGATGCATGACTTAAGAAAGATCTAATGCATATAACACATGAACTTAGCATAAAGTCTAAGTTAATGTATTAATTATTCTTTTGGTTAGATATGTAAGTCAAAGTCTTTTAAAGATAACTTCTATATAATTTAATATAGAACAGATAATGTACTCATATGTAATACAATCAAGCATTTAAAGTATAGTCTATAGTAATTTAATGGCATTATAGAAAAGAAGGTATAAATGTTTCTGTATTTCATGGTCATGTACTATAGTTATTTTTGAAAGTGATCTACATGGCATCCTATGATTTTTCGTCAAAGTTCCCTTCATGTCTTACGTGTTTCTTCCTAACTTTTTGGATGACATAATCCCATGGTGCAACACTTTATTAATTTCCTTCCATTCTAGATGCTTGAGATCCTCTGGATATCTATCACCCAAAGAAAGTGTGACATAATCTATTTTACATGTCTGCTTGGGACCGTTGATATTGCACCATCGTGGCATCCATTTATTTTGGTAATAGTGGGCATCTATTGAAGTTCCCTATTTACCCTGTTGAGGATCCATGTCATGGTGTCACTGAACTCCTCCGAAATATTACTGAAATGTGATTGATTTTGTAGGTTTTATGGGTCCAACTAGGGCCATGTTCTTCAAATAGAGTGGCATTCATCAGTTGTCTTGCACTCAACCCTCAGTTGTTAGATCATCGCCAAGTTTTGACTTTTTATTAGTCCACTTGTCTGACGGCCATCAAAGTGCTGTTGATGATGTATTATGTCTTACTAAAAACCCAAAGTGGCGGGCAATGAGGTTGATTACGACCTCACAAGTATCTACATTTATGTCAGTATTTTGTCAGTCTTTGAAAATTATCCAGCCAATAAGATAAAGACCATCATGATTTCATATGTTATTTTTTTTTTCAGACTTGTCAAGATGTGAACCAGCATAGATGCTTGTCACTACATTATTTTGCATATTGTTTTATTTTCAATAACTTCTTGTCAGTTTGTGAAAAGTAATCCATTTAGATAATTCCACCATATCAATACTGTACCCAACTCTGAATGTTTCTGTTAATATATAATGTCACAGTCTTGTATGTGGCACTACGAAGTGCAAACTAATAGCAAAGCACCTATGATACTTATACCTCATTTCATAGTCCTCTATAAGCTTTAGCCTATGCATTTTCCAATTGAAATAGGTAACTCATGCTTATATTTTGACATATGTTCTTCTGAGCTAAATTATTTAGACCTACAAGAATTATTTGGTCTTTGGAACCCAATTGAAGCAAGCTCGGAGTCTGCTGAGGTGGAATTTCCATAAGAAAAGCCACATGGAATCATGCAGTGTAGTCAATGTGAAGGCTATTTTTTATCATGTTTTACAGATCTTGTAAATTAATCAGAGTTTAATTGGTAAGCCTCACACATTTTTGAATTAGGGTGTTAGATTTTTTATAATCAGTACCAAAGGGTGCATAGTTTTTAGATACTGCATTTATGCATTCTTAGTTTAAATGGTGCACAGAATCATTATAATAAACGGGAATATTATGCACTTCCGTGGCGCATGACATTTTGTCAAAGTATGCATAGAATTTGTCGAGTGCGCTAAAGTGAACATTTCAAAGTTAGGTGTGCAACATGATGTTTTTGGCGTGCTAAATAAGGGTAACTTTATTTAGGCGCAACAAATGCAATTTATCATATACATAGTTGTTTACGTGTGAGGATGAGATTTATCTCATCTGCGCCATTGTTTGGAGTATGGTTACAGTTGTTGTATGGATATGGTTGAAGAATACTGCATAGGCAGTTTGTTGTGCCAAAGGGCGCATGAATTTGATCAATTTTTCCACTCTAAGGAGGAGAATTTGGATGCACCAAGAGGGCACTTGTGAATAATTATGATTGAATGCAAAAAATGTGGGTGTGTTGCCATTGAGAAAAAAAGCTGCTGTTAAGTTGTAATTTTTTGAATGGTGGGTGCGCTCACACTAACGTCCATGTTAATTCATGTTGAAAGGGTGAGAAATGCTCGAATTTGAAAGTTCATTAGAGAGTATATTTTACTTCCATAGCGATTACTTTTGATCATCAAGGTGTTTTCATATGGTTTAGGAGATTATTAAAAGGGGTCATTTTGGATCTTGAAGAGGCTCAATTTTAAGACTTTTTATTAGTAAATTACGAACAGGACAGAGTCCCCTTCCCAGTAGATCTAGAAAGAGGGGGGGGAAGGACATGGTGAAGGAAAGAAAATATAGTAGCAATGGAATTCCCTAAAACTTTAAAAATGTCTCAGTTTCTCTTATAGGAGAGAAATAGCCTAGCAAGCAGATATTAGACCAAATAACCACGTGTGGTACAGACTAAATTGAGTGATAACAAATTCTTACTAGGACCATATAATGATAAAAACAAGGTACAAAATTGGGTCCATTTTTTCTTTTTCTTTGATGGGACTGGATGTTTTAACAGGCTTCAAATTGATATTGATCACATGATTGAGGAAGTTTTAATGACAGCACAGACGTGCCTAGATATAGGCAAGGTGGGCAATAAGTGCGCCACCAACCTTGTTGCTATCATATGGCGCATTAAAATCAAGGTTAATAAGACTATTTATGAAATTGGTTTTTCCAATT
Organism: Taxus chinensis; assembly: GCA_019776745.2. Taxonomy (NCBI): domain Eukaryota; kingdom Viridiplantae; phylum Streptophyta; class Pinopsida; order Cupressales; family Taxaceae; genus Taxus; species Taxus chinensis. The sequence continues at coordinate 13,599 of JAHRHJ020001029.1, read as the reverse complement.
GGTCCTCCAAGGAACCCTAGTGAAACACAAAGTATATGAACGCCTTTAGCACTTACCGAGAGGGGTATTCATATGCATGAAGATTATGTGACACCATTTGGTGCACCAATAAGAGTTTTATACTATAGATATGTTGATCAAGAGAAGGTGCTTATGCGCTTTGGCACACGCAGGGAAGCCTCAACATAGAGATGCGCACCAAAATGCCTGTTGACACATGAATATAATCCTCCAAAGGAACTTTTGAGGGGGGCTAACATCACCACTTTTGGGAATCTTGTTTTCTTATGGGTTGACCTTTTAGTTTGTAATTGTGCCAAATTAAGACCAAGGGAACGGCATATAAATATGGGAAACTATGTGATCATTATGAGGGACCAAACTCTGCAGTGAATCTATAATGCTAGGGGTCACCTAACAAGGGATCACATCCAAAGGCATTTCAGTATGGTTATCACCAAAACATCCATTACTAGATTTTATTCAAGGGACAATGGATTGCATTCTTTCTGGGGACTATCACACTGAGTAGGACTCGGGAAGTTCAATATTACATCCACACATCTCATGTGCCTATCCATTGGGCTACATCTATTTATTATTTGATATCAAGGGTGACCGGAGCTTGCACAAAGGAGCCACTTAGGGCAAAAATTAGATAGCACACACACACATGTAAACTAACATGGAGTCTAAAGAAAACTGTAGTACAACACTTGATTGTAAGTTCTAATTCTTAAAGATCTTCAGATGCTGACTGCTGTAGGTCAGTCAGAATTATCGGTTCCATTTTTTTTTTATTTTAGAGATTTGAAACTGTTTTCTATGGTTGTGCTGCTTGATCTTGAAAGGTCCTCTTCGTAGGGATTACAAGTAAATTCTGTGCAAGAATAGTGTGCTCACATCAGATGATCCCATAGTGAAGGGACAAGGTCATCCCACCTGTGACATATAAAAAAAGTATATTATGAGGGTTTCATAGTCGAACAGGTGCTCTAAAAGTTGTCTCATGATGGCCCAGTGCTCCCTTAAACCACTCTTGGTGCCCCATTCTAGGAATATCTAGTTATCACACATGATCCTCTTTTCAAGAGAATCAGTTACAATAGTATCCACATCTTGGTTATAAGTATTCTAGTTTGGAAGCACCTAGGTTGCTAGGGATTTTACACTTTACTGTCTTTAAATTTCTTACAGCTCTGCATCAAGTACCGTATAACACTTGATATTTCTTTTCATGACTTTAGACACTGTTGTTAGTGCAAAATCACATCACCCCTGGACGCTGATCAGATTTCTAGGTTGATCACTCTTAGCATCCAGTGTGATTGCACAACATGGAAACCTCTCTCCAAGTGTGGGGACTTATGAAACTAAGAGAGGAATCTCCAGATTAGAGGCTGGTTCCTCAAACTCCTCTGATTTAGATCTATATTTTACAAAACTAAAGAGGCTCTAGATCCTAATCCTATTCTAATTTGCAAGGAGATAGGGGTAGAAGTGCAAAAAAATTGAAACTAACTAAAAATGGTGATGCACCAAAAAGGAGTGGTGAAACATATTAGTCATGCAAGTAGACACAGACCAAAATTCATAACATAAAAACATACACAGAATTGATAATGTATAATTTTAGTATCTGAAATCAAACAAATAATACAAACAGAGGATTGAAACCCATTCACAGAGCTTGCATTATCAATTTCAATATCAAAAATACACACATTACACCCTCAGAGAGGTAAAAGAAAACTGTTACAATCCTTGGAGAGGTCTGATATTTACATACAAATCCCTTACTGAAGGTGAAAGAAGAAGTCTGCTATGCCCAAAAAATGTTCCCCTTTTGAAATGAGCCCAAAACTGGCTTTTAAAATGCAAGGGTCGAACCCAGGTGACAGAAAACGTACAAAGGCATGGGAGCCCATTCCTTCTTGACTGCAGGTGTATTAAAACGGCATGGGGGAACCTTTCAAACCCATACCCTATCACTTTGACCGGATTACAGGAGAATGCGACCCATTCTGCATTAAATCTAGTCGCTGGAATGTCATTTCTAGGCCATGAACACACGCATCAGATCTGTTTCTCGATTTTCTCCCTCCAGACTACTCTGAAACGCAAGATTGACCCCAGAATCGTGTAGAAAATTTCACCAGCTTTCCGTTGATATAAAGAATGTGTGAATCCGAGCTTTGGATCAAAAGATATGGAGGTATAAAGATCTAGGGCACAAAACAGGTGAAATAGATTTTTAAATTTCTTCCCGTGCTCTGCCACCTGGACGACACGTGGCATGCATTGATTGGTTGTGTAATTCTCTCTCCTTCCCCACTTCATTGGACATGTGTCTTATTTTTATTAGCTCAGGTCAGTGCTTGAAACCTCTCCCTTTGACTTTTGGAATTTCTCCCTTGTGACACGTGTCATGATTTGATTGGTCTGTGGGTCTACCGGCTTTTTGCACCCTTCGCCTCCCACTGTCCCAGATGTCCCAAATTGTTTGGGACAAAAACTTCTGATCCACCTGAAATGGGCTTCCTTGTCCCTCATTCGGCTGATGACACATGGCATTGCTTGACTGGCTTTTGGATTCTTCCGCTATTCGCGTCCCACGCATCCCTTTGTCCCAACTGTCCCAGTGCAGAAGTTCCCTGTTTCGGCTGAACCAGCCGGTTCGCGTCCTTCGCGTACATTTGTTCCAACTGTCCCAGTGCTATTTGGGAAAAATTCTTCTGATTCACCTGATTTGACTGGTTCGCATTCCTTTGTCCCACATGTCCCGAAGCAGTTAGTCGATCTTCTTCTCCTTCGGCCGAACCGGCTTTCCGCGTTTGCCGCATACTTCTGGCCCGACTGTCCCGGTGCTAAAGTTATTTGTTTCATCTAATCCGGGTGGTTCGCGCCCTCATGTCCCAAATGTCCCAAACTTTTTTCTTAGTAGTTAGTTGATTTTTCTTCCTCCTTCGGCCGGATCGGCTTCTCGCACCCTGCGCGTCCTTCTGTCCCAGATGTCCCTTTGCTTTGCGGGCTGCCTGGAGGCTTTTCAGCTGATCCACTTCTCGATGTCCCTCACGTACCTACTATTGCGAGGACTAGGACTTAGCCAATTTTCATGATTTTTTCCTGGCCCAAGCTTTTTTGTAGTTTTTTTTTCACCTTTTCTCAGAACTTGCTGTTTTCAATCTGGACAGGAGAGTTAGGATAAATATGAGGGGACCCTAAAAATTTATCACTAAAATCCTATACCCTAAACAAAAAACCCTAAATCCTAAACTATAAATCCCCGAAAACCTAAACCCTGAACCTTTAGCCCTAAAATAAAATCCCTAACCCCTCAACCATAAACCTTAAACCCTAACCTCTAAACCCTAAAACCTTAAATGTAAATCTCCAAAAACCTAAACCCTAAACCCCTAGACCTAAACCATAAACCCTACATAATAAACCATAAACCCTGAACCCTAAACCATGATCCTTAAACCCTAAACCCTAAAACCCTAGGCCCTAAATCCTAAAATCTAAAACCTAAACCCTAAACCATGATCCCTAAACACTAAACCCTAAACACTAAACACTAAGCACTAAAAATTGGACCCTAAACCCTCAATTACATACCCCCAAATCGTAAACCCTAAACTCTTAGCACTAACCCCTAAACAGTAAATCATGAGCCCTAAATCCTAAACCCTGAGTCCTAAACTGTCAGCCTCAAATGTTAAACCCTAAAAGTTAAACCGTAAACCCTAAAAACTAATCCATAAGATGTTAGCCCCCTTAAGTCTTAGCCCTAAACCATAAAACCTAAATATTAAAACCTAAACCCTAAACCATAAGCCCTAAACCCTAAACCCTTAACCCTAAACACTAAACCTTAAACCCTAAACCATAAAACCTAAATCTTTAACCCTCAACCCTAAAAATTCAACTTGAAACCTCCTAAACCATAAACCCTTAGCATTAAACCCTAAACCTTAAACCATAAACCATAAATCCTGAGCCCTAAACACTAAATCTTAAACCCTATACACTATACCATATAACCTAATCCATAATACCTAAACCATAAACCGTAAACACTTTAAACCATAAATCCTAAACCCTTAGCCCTAAATCCTAAATCCTAAATACTAAAAACTAAAACCTAAACCCTAAACCCATAGCCCTAAACCTTAAACCTTAAACCCTAAACCCCAACCCGTAAATCCTAAAAACTATACCTTGATCCCTAAACACTAAAACATTAAACCTAAACACTAAACCCTAAACCCTAAAACCTAAACCTTAAGTCACAAACCCTAAACCCTAAACCATGAGCCATACATGTTAAACCCAAAACCCCTAACACTAAACCCATACCCCTAAACCCCAAGATCTTAACCCTTAGCCCTGAGACCTAAACCCTAAACCCTATACCATAAGCCCAAAACCTAAGACCTTAAACCCTAAGTCCTAAATAATAATACATAAACCCAAAACACCCTAAACCATAAGCCTGAAGCCCCAAAACCAAAAACCCTAAAGACTAAACCCTAAGCCCTAAACCCTAAAATATAAATAATAAACACTAAACTCTTAACCATAAACCCTAATCCCTAAAAATTAAATCCTAAACCATTAGCCTTGAGCCCTACACCATAAAACCTAAAACCATAACCCTAAATTTTGATCCATAAATGCTAAACCCTAAACCTTAAACACTAAACCCTAAAATTTGAGCCCTAAAAGCTAAATCCTAAACCCCTTTATGTAAACCCCTATCCCTAAACCATAAATAATAATTCCTTAACCCTTAGCCCAAAACCCTAAATCCTAAACACTAAATCTTGAACTCTAAACCCTAAATCCTATAACCCCTAAACCTTAAACCCTAAAGCCTTAGCCCTAAAAACTATAATCTAAACCCTGAGCCCTAATCTATAAACCTTAATGCTTAAACCCTAAATATAAAACCATAAACCATAAACCATAAACCATGAGCCCTAAACCCTAAAAAATAAATCTTAAGACATAAACCCTAAACCCCTAGCTATAAACCCTAAACCCTAAACCGTGAGCTGTAAAACCTAAAACCTAAAACCCTATCCATAAACACAAAACACTAAACCTTAAACTATAAACATTTATCTCTAAACCCCAAACCCTAAACCTTGATCCCTAAACCCTAAACCGTAAAATCTAAAACTAAAATGCTACACCTAAATCCTCAACAATATACCCTAAAACCTAAAATTTAAACCCACTAAACCCTATACACTTATCCCTAACCCCTAATTCCTAAACCCTAAACCCTACACACTAAACCATGAGCCCTAAAACCTAAACTGTAAACCCTAAAAACTAAACCCTAAACACTAAACTCTTAGCCCTAAATCCTAAACCCTAAACCCTAAGCCCTAAACCCTAAACACTGAGACCTAAATCATAAAAATTAAAACCTTAACCCTAAACCCTAAACTAAAAAAACTAAACCATAAACACTAAACCCTAAACCCTACACCATAAATCATAAACCATAATCCATAAACCTTAAACCCTAAACCCTAAACACTAAAAATTTAACCCTAAACCTTAGTTCCTAAACCCTAAATTATAATTCCCTAAACCGTATACCCTGAGCCCTAAACCCTAAAAGATAAGATCTAAACCCTAAACCTTGAGCCCTAAACCCTAAACCCTAAACCTTGAGCCCCAAACACTAAAACCTAAAATAAAAACCCTAAACTATAAACTGTAAACCTTATACCCTTATCCCTAAACCCTAAAATATAAGCCCTAAAACCTAAACCCTGAGCCACAAACCCAAAACCCTAAACCATGAGCCATAAATGTTAAACCCTAAATCCCTAGCACTAAACCCTTATCCCTAAACCCTAAGCTCTAAAACCTAAACCCTTAGCCATAAGACCTAAACCCTAAACCATATAATTGTTAGTGTAAATCAATAACACCCTCTGGATGTTCTATCATATTTCTAGTTTGACATTTCAACATCCATTGTGATTGCACAACATTGAATCTTTTCCCCAAGTGTGGGACTTATAACAATGGGAAAAGAATCTCTAGATTAGAGGATGGTTCCTCAACTCCTCTGATCAGGTGTATTACTTGAAAATTTACAGAGGTTTAAACTCAAAATCCTACTATAAATTCCAAGGGGACAGAGATAGAGAATGCAAAAGAATTAAAACTAATGCTAATAAGGTGATGCACCAAAGGAGTGGTGAGCATTTTTACTTTTAAAAATTGACACATATCACAAAAATGCAACAAAACATCATGCAAAAACTGATAAAATGTAATGAAAGATCATAGATCAATCAAACAACACAAGAAGAGGACTGAAACTCATTCACAAAGCTTACATTGTCATTTCCAATATCAAAATACATGCATTACATCAACATAAAGGTATAAAATATGTCGTAGTCTTGAAAGATGTTTTGTATTCCACAAAATAACTTTATAGGGTGAAAGAGGGAGCCTAAAAAACATAAAAAATGTCCAACCATTACAAAATGAGCAAAATCTGGCTTTTAACAATGCCCATTTGAGCTCAGGAGAGAGAAATGTGGGAAAATGTGAGAGGAGATTCAAGCACCAACAAAAATTCAATAAAATAGCATGGGCATCCTTAAAAGTCCATTTCCTAATGTTTTTGACCATGCTGGGAGAGAATGTGAGCCATGCTACATTAAAAATAGTAGTTGAAATGTCATTTTTGTTCATTTCCACGTGCCAGAGGTGTTTTCTATTTTCTCTCTCAAAAATCCACCAAAACAAAAAATTGACCCCAGAATCATGTAGATAATTTCACCATCTTTCCATTGATATTAATAACATCCAAAACTGAGCTCTGGATTGAAAGTTAAGCCCGTTTGAAAATTTAGGGCAAAACAGGGCCAAAATGGGTTGGCGGGCCAAAAATTTGAAATTTTCCCACTTTTTGCATTTGGGAAAATTTTCCAAAAAACCTCCATGCCATGCCACTCCTAGTGCCATGTGGCACAATTTGATTTTTTACTAACCCTACCTGCTTCATTTCACATCGTTTCAACCTTTGGAAAATTTCTTACCTAGACACGTGGCACAACCCCAATGGACGCGGGCTTTTCCTTTCAGTTTTGATTCTTTAGAGCTCTTGCAACATTGATTGTGCCTCCACATGGTAAGACGAGTGACACTATCAGGTATGCATTGGTGGGTATATTTCATTTTAGCTAGTCCTTTCTTAGTTTCAGTATCTACTTTCGATTTCAGTGTTATGGGATTGTTTCTTTTCGTTGACCACCCCATATTTCCCTATTACGACATGCAGCGATCAATGATAGGGGCATATGTATACACAAGTTTTCACTTTTCATCTTTCATACCTATTATGAACAATTTCCTTTGTGCAGAAAAGGGTCATTGATGCATTTATTTCTTGAGCGGGTGCCTTAAGGGGCATGCTGGGAATGAGGTATGATTATTCATGTAATCATTATGGGTTAGCGTTAGTACACAAAGAGAGTGTCATTATGTTGTCCTTGCCTTAGTTGTCCTTGCACTAGTTATCCTTGTCCCTTTATGTCTCATATGCATTACATGTCTAACACCTTGCTTGCATTTCACCATTTGGCACCTTGTTCATCCATTTTTCATGATCCATGACACCTATTTTCACTTTACATGGCATATTATCATCCTTTGCTGACGCTATCGCCCATGAGCGATGGTGTCAGTGTTAGGTTTTTAAGCCTAGCTAATGTCATCACCAACAGTGTGATGGCGTCATATATACACACACACCACATCTTGACATTCATAATAGGAAGCCCAAATCATATGAACTACCATCTACTACTACTCTTTTGTGCTAACTTGGCATCTGTTCGCTCATCCCTTGCTTCATCTTGCACTTGGCTTGTAATTGGTTTAGTACACTCTTCTTATTGGTTGGATCTGTTTGCACTATTCATCTTATATATAGTGAGTCTATTGACATGAACGATGTTCCCCTTCTCTACCTAATAGAAATTCTCTCTTGACTGTGCTACTTCTTAATGGAGAGATAGATGCATCAACAACCACCCCACAGGTTAAGTGATAAACTAACTCTCTTTCTCAGTTGTGAATCTGATGCTCAACCCTCTTCCCCATTGCTCTATGAATGTAATGAAATTGTGTTATATGTACATTGATGTTAATTAACATAGTGCTCAAAAGATTTGATTACCTCCTAAAAAAATCATCCTTTATTACATTTTAGTCATATTGTGCATGCTTTCCTTATCCATTATCAATCTATACCTCTTCTCACCCATTTGTGATACATTAGATTAGTGGCACTCTGATCTCTCTTGATTGCGGGCCTTGGAAACCAAAGGTTACATAATGTCACATTATAACCCTAGAAAGTGCAACCTTAGCTCTCAAAGCCCGATGGAATATTCTATTAAATATGTCGAGTTTAATGTGCGTCAAAAAATTTCCACCTCAAAAATACCCTTGTCTAAATATGGTTGGAGCAGTGCAAAGTGGATAATCAGACACATTTTTAGCACCAAAGTTGGATGTATAGTGAAAAATGTGAATATGCCTATCCATGAAACTTGATGGGGACATGTGTTTATACTTAGTGAAATGGTCAAAGAGGGTGCTTGAAAAGGTCGATTTGGAGTTTTAGCATAGTTGAGAAGTACACAAAAGAAACTAAGTCCTGTGAAGGAAGAGTCTTAAGACCGATAATGTGTTGGGGGATCCAGAAGCTTTGAGAAGGGGGTTTTGGGACAAATTTACAAACGTGACACTAGTTGATATATGTTGGTTGTGCAAAGGGATCCCTAAGCCTGCAAAGTGATCAACATTGTATGTAATAGGTCCAAATTAAATGGAAAAATAAGTTTTGGATTATTATGATGATTGCATTTATGAGACCAACATTAATGCATTTTTTCCATGCAACCTCAAATGAGACATAAAAAGATCCTATCGAGGGGGAGGAGACAGTGGATTCAAGTGACTAACTATTGCATAATATCAGGTTCCCTAGCTATTGAATTACTAACGAGCCTAAATGAGGAAAATCAATGGAGAGGTGTTGATAATGAACTGAGAACCATGTTTTGTGAAGCAGATAATAATTTCATAAGCAGTTACATGAAAAATGGGTAAGACCAGTATTAGGTGTGGGTGATTCATGTATGACTAAAATTTGCAAGATTGATGAGTGAAATTAGGGTATAGAAAATGAAGGGGAACTACAATCAAGAGTGATTTCATGTATGGTTCTAACATGTTCGAGTGATTTAGATAAGGTCATGGACACAAAATTATTAAATGTTGATTAACTGCTTAGGGCGACATGAATGATGTCTAAAATTCTTTAAAAGTTGTGGATGACAACCATTGAAAGTAGACATGATAACATTTTCTTAGTTTCTGATGTATCCTTCCCACCATCCATAGACTCCCCTGAGCCTTTTGGGTTATGTCTCTGATTGTTATAACCCTTTAAATGAAAGAAGTATTTTGGAAGTGAGACTATTGGTCTAAACTTAAAACCATGAAGATTTTAACAAACATACTAGAAGTTAAAGATTGGATCATCTTAATTTATATAATTGAATCAATCAACAAGTGATTATTTGAGGCATGATGAATATATTTAATGCTAAATTATATGTTAAAGGAAAAAAACTATCTGTCAAAAGGTACCAAGAAATTAACCTAGGTACCATGTTTTAGGTGTGGAGGTTGAGCACCTTATTATGTTGGTAAAGAGGAGAATGTGTAGGTGTCAAAGGAGCAAGTGATTTCAAGTTGGATGCCCTACCCTTTTATAATGGTCCCTCTAGGAACAAGGAAAATTTTGTTGGGTGCTTCATATCAACATCCATTCATGCTCAACTTATGACAACGGCCAGAAGATTAGATAGGCTAATCCCCCTTGACATCAAATTCTATATGATTTCCTATTTTATCTATAACATTGTTTAGAAACAATTTGATTGGTATCCCATTATAAGGTTGTTGAAGATCATAGTGGTGAATGCACAATGTGTAACCCATAATTAAGGTTGGACTAGATGGAAAGCAATTTTAAGTTGGTAAATGATGTTCTTTTTGCCCCTAAAAGTGACATGTATTTTCAAACTAGAGTGGGAACAATATAGAATTATCTAAAGACTGTTAGGAGAACGAAAATTGAGGAATATGGTTACATATTTATAAAATCCATTTTATTTACATATTTTAGGGTGCTAGAGGATTTGAGGCTGAAAATTTTGTAAATCTAACTCTATATGTGAATAGGAAAGTGGATTATACTATGGAAATGTCAAGACATTGACTTAATCAAAAAATATTGCAAAAAAGGTCTCAAATATCAAATGTCCCTCTCCAGTTGGCATATATTCAGGATTTAATTTAATTAAATCAAACTAAAAGAAGAAAATGGAGAAAAATGATAAAGTTTCACTCCAAGACTAATGTATGATGATTTGATGGGTTGTTAGGCGGATCCAAATGATGCCTAACTTTGATTTATTGGATGAATTAGAATAGATGAAGAAGAAGTCAGGTATAAGAGACTTTTCCATGAAATATTTTAGATAGATTATTGAGTTCAAGTTGCTTGACAAAGTCCAATCCCAGGAATTGTAGATGAAATTCCTTTGTGGTGGAAAATCACTTACCATGATCAAAATATAAATAAAAAAGAATCATCAAATGATATTGGAAAGAAACAGAATCAGATAACCCTCATATGAGATTTGCACTGTATTAAGGAGAACAATCAACGTCCTTTATGATAGGTTGGGGAGGGTTGAAAACGTTGTCCCACTAGAGGTTGGCCTTGTCGCTATGTTCAAGGAGAACGTCCAACTGTTCAGTGATGTCATTTGGGTTAAGTACGAGGGTGATAACACATAGGCTTAACTCGTAGTCGTTGTTGAATTGTTCCCATAAGAATGGTTGGTGCGCAATTGGTCTGATTCATAAGCTGCTCCTAAAAGGGTCATCTAATAGAGACACAAGCTTACAAACAACAATTGATTAGTTATGATTACTGGACATTATGAAAATATGTTAGGATGTATGTAGAATGCAAAACAGATTGACTACAAAAAACATTCCTTCAGAAGTGTTATCAGAATCATCTAGACTAGAAATATGATTTGGTTAACCTTGCAGGTGTTGATCTAGACAAATCACATGTCCAACGATCGCTGTCAAAAGTGAGTTGATCAAAATATGTTATATGATGCTTATTATTGTGAATGAGACACTGAGTATTTTGGACACAAATACTTGGATTGTAATGACAAAATCTAATAGTAACATAAGTTCATAGACTTACATAAAATGACATACCTTTGAAACAAATGAAATGGGATGACTGGATATGTAGGAAGATTGCTCCAAAGGGAGTGTGAGACAACAGGAGGTCCTGATCACTTTAATGCACAAAATATGAGAGCTTGGGCGTTGTTAGTGCAAAATCACAGCACCCCTGGATGTTGATCAGATTTCTAGGTTGATCACTCTAGGCATCCAGTGTGATTACACAACATTGAAACCTTTCTCCAAGTGTGGGACTTGCAGAAATGAGAAATGAATCTCTAGAGAAGGCTGGTTCCTGCTCCTAAACTACCTGCCATAAGCTATTCTAGTGCAGGCAAGCTAATCTAATTCTAATCTAACTGTGCCAAGGAGACAGGGAGAGAGAGAGAAGAGAAAAAGAACAAAAAGCCTACACTAAAACGGTGATACACCAGAGAAGGAGAATGTTGAACATCTATCAAAACTGCCATGGAACAAAGAGAGGTGAGTGATGGGAAGGATGGACAGATGCATCACAAGCCCAAGGATAGATTTCACACATAAAATGTCCCAAAACTCCATGAACACAGCTCCAAACCTGTAATGAACATTCAAATGTGCACAAATACCTGCAATGAAGAGAGGCAAGAAGAAAAAAAGCAAAAATGAGCAAGGATGGACAAATGCATCACGAAACACGTTTTTGTTGCTTCAGAAGTTTGCACAAAACATCATTTCAATAGTAAAAGGCAAAAAAAACGTCATTACAGAGCAAGGGAGGAGGTTCGAACTCCATTTTCAACTCTAGAGAAGAAAAGAAGGGAGGGCAGAGCTGAAAGAAATGAACCACTTGTAATAATATCCCTCCAAAATGAGCCAAATCTGGCTTTTACATTGCATGGGTCGAGCCCAAGAGACAGAAAACGTACAAAAACGTGGGAGCCCATTCCTCATTGACTGCAAATGCATTAAATCAGCATGGAGGAACCTTATAAACCCATACCCTGTCACTTTGACCAGATTACAGGAGAATGCGACCCATTCTGCATTAAATTTGGTCGTTGGAATGTCATTTCTAGCCATTATCACGCATCAGTTCTGTTTATCAATTTTCTCCCTCCAGACTGCTCCAAAACACAAGATTTTCCCCTGAATCGTGTAGAGAATTTTACCAGCTTTTTGTTGATATAAGGAACGTGTAAATCCGAGCTCTGGATCAAAAGTTATGTAGGTCTGAAGTTATAGGGTGCAAAACAGGCGAAAACATGTTTTGAAATCTTTCCTGCACTCTGCTACTTGGATGACACATGGCACGCTCTGATTGGATGAGAATTTCTCTCTCCTCCATCTTTCGGGCGGGTTGTCTTTTTGAAATTTCCTTGTGGGCCCCAGAATTGGACACGTGGCGCCATTTCATTGGTTCGGTTCAGCGCTCAATAACTCATCCCTTTGACCTTTTGACTATTTCTCCTATGAGGACACGTGGTAGTTTCTGATTGGTCTTCGGCTCCTTCGGCTCCTTCGCGTACTTCACTTCCATTTGTCCCGGATGTCCCATTTGATTTTGGGCCCCTTATAGTCATTTCGGCCGGTTCGGGCATTTCGTGTCCATTTGTCCTAGATGTCCCATTTGAATTTGGACCCTCTGTACTCATTTCGGCCGATTCGGCTGGTTCGGGCATTTTTGGCCTGCCTGTCCCACTTTGCATCCCTCTCAGTAGTTAGACATTGGCTCAGTCGAACCAGCATTTCGCGCCCGCCGCATACTTTTTTCCCAGATGTCCCTGTTGCTTTGCGGGTGTTTGTGCTTACTCGTCCGACGCCGTCCGTTCGGGCCTTTTTGTCCAAAGTCCCGACTTGCCCCCAAGGACTAGGACTTAGTCATTTTTAAAGGATTTTTGCCTCTGGATCACCTACTTGACCTTCTACAAAACCTCTTTTTTTTTTGCATTTCATCAGAGCTTGCTCGTTTCCTCTCAGACAAGGAACTTAGAAAAATATTTGAGGGGACTCTAAACACATGATTTTTTGGCCCGAATCAATCAATTTTTCCTGTGACTTGAATATTCCTGATGATGTTACTCAAAATTACCCAGGAGGGAAAGTTGACACAATTGGGGGGCGACTCAGCGGGGTCATATCTGCCTGCTAGATGACTGAATTAGTAGCCTGAAGCATCCATTGGGCATGGAGTCATGAGTTGCAACCTGAAATGAATCTAACTTTGAAAACCTCCCCTCTGAGCCACTTGGAAACGCCATTGAACCTTGAGTGTCTTCACAAGATGCACTG
>JAHRHJ020001028.1:0-36672 GCA_019776745.2 Taxus chinensis | reverse complement strand
TTGGTATGAGGATCAAGATTTAAGAGAACAAATTTATAATTATAATATTTAAATTCAGGGTCACTTTGTATTGTGTCTTAGGACTGGATGACGAATAGAGTTAGTTAGGTCGCATAGAGATCCCTTAATGTTCTTCTCGAACTAGCATGTCATTAGCGCTCGACGTCATGAGCTAGTTATTATCCAAGGAGTATTTAATCTTGGCCTCTAAATCAACATTAAGAGCATGAGTCGGTGAATAATTATTCTCGGGTCATGATAGTAATTCTACAACGAACCATTAAGGGGGGGGGGTGATTAGGTAAGATATTCGTTCTTTAACTATTAATTTTTAATTAGTATAAAAGATTTAATTCAATTTCAAAATTACAAATGAAAATATATGTTTTATCTAAAAATTACATTGAAGTAAATCTAATACTTAAACATTAAATTCGAAAATTGAACAAAAGGGACACGATTTTTTTAAGGTGGAAGCATTCAAACTCTTAAGTTTGAAATAATGGTTGGGGGCGGTGCTTTTAATGGCAACCTACCATAAACAAAAGTTTCCCTCCCCTTGCATGCCAAACAACTCCAGCTAGGTCGCATCTGTCATTTATTCAATTGATTGCAAATCTTAAGCTTCATGTGGGTCAGCTTCGCCATGATACCCTGCCACTGGGCCGTTGTGTGGATTAAGTCGTGGTGGTTAAAGATTTGAAGCTACAGCTAGCGGGAAAGGCGTATTAATCCACTTCAAAGGGTTGCTGCGAGGAGTGTTTTGGCTGGGATCCATGGCCGCCGGACTGAACAGGAGGCAGCTAGGTCACAACAATAAAACAAAGCCCTTTTTTTTTAGCCGCTTACAACAAGCAGTTGCCAACTATGTTGTTATCGTTCAGATCAATGCAGCCACAAACTAAGGATTTTGCATTCAAGATATTTTATCAAAAACGATCAATGGGACATTGAGAGTATTAAGGAGGAGACCTGAAGAAATTTATTACAAGATTTATCTAATGAGACCCTATCGGTTACAAGAAGGATCGTGGAAGAAAAGTTCATAGAGTGGACTGTTTCAATCATAATATACATGAAGCATTGTTGCTTTTCAAAAATAGTGCGAAAAACTGTTAAAAACGACCGTAGAGAATAGTCATTGGATGTATCATAAGTAACCAAATCTAAAGCATGTATATCCATTTTAAATACGATCCAAAGTTGTATTTTCCAACTATTTAAGTTTGTATATTTGTATCTATTTTAGTGGTAATGATTACTTTATTGTTTATAATTATTCTTTTAGTTTTACACTTTTCTATATTTTTCTTTCACGTGTATTATGTCGGAATGGAATCTATACTAAGTATGAAAAGGAAAGGATTTTATACTATGTATGAAACCCAAATATTATAAAACTATTTTTACTTAATTTTACAAGAAGGAGAGATTGCATTATATTCCAACTTTTCCAATACATCTATTGTAAGTAACAAACGAAATCTAATATGTATATTTTTTGCAAATTTCATAACATTCCACAAAGAGTCCAACAATATCCATTAAGTGTTAAAGCAAGAACTACTAACATGTCAACAAGATCAACATACTCATATGAGTTCCAAGCCAAGTTAAGGAAAATTAAATAATAAATGTCTTCCTTCAACTTTCAATTCCATCCACATTACAACCTTACTAATGAATTTCAGTACAACTGTCTTCAAAATCTGTTACAAACATTTTCCACCTTAATGTGGGAAACATTTCTACAATAATGGAAGCTAAAAGACAAAGCAATATTAACTTTCCTCCACTTCAGGTGGGAAAAAAAAACCCCCCCCCCCCAAAAAATACCAAGGGGTTCACATTGTCATCAAAAAGGCTCCAAGCTAAACATCAAACAAGGTAGTCCTCCAATTTTGCTGGATTTACAACAAAATAAGGGAGAGGCCAACACGCTCCTTCCCAACAAGATACCCAATGGAGAAGAGAAGCCATCCTCTCTCTTGGCCCCCGAGGCCCCCACCACATTACAATGGGAGAAAATCCAACTATGGCAACTACTAGCTTCCACAAAAATCAACATTCAAAAATTTCACATTCATTCCACAATCCTTCAAAACAAAATCAACAACACAACAAGAGGGGAACAATCACAACAACCAACCCTGACAAGGCTTATCAAGAAAGCATAAGAGTAAGACCTCTGGGGAGGCCAACTTAGGCCTCCCAATGGGAAGGGGTGCAACTAAAAAGCCCTCCAATGCAAAACCAAATACCCCAAACGACTCTTAATGCCTCTAAAGTTACCCGTATCCCTCCATTCCACTCTTATGCCTCCCTCACTCTTATGGCTCCCTCAAGTAAAACAAGAAGAAAATGCAGCATTTCTCTACTAGGGGGGCACCCAACCAACTCCCTCCTCAAGGAAAGAAAATGATCTTTATGCCTCCCTCAATTAAACTCCCCATAGTCTCCTCCCACTCCCAACTTAGGAATTCTAACCAAGGCCCAATATAAGCACATCAAACAAACAATTTTCAACACAACATATATATACTCATTCATATACAAAAGAAAGAAAACATAATACAAGCCAAAGGTGAAGACTCCTACCTTTACATGGTAGAGCTTGTTCCAAAGTATGAAGTCTCAAATCCCTCCAAAGATAAAGCAAGCATCCAAAGCTCCAACAAAATACCCACAAGTATCACACAAGCTCCAAAAATCCCAAAAATCCTGTCCAAATCATATCCTCTCCAAAATTACAAAAGACAAAAATGAAAACTTCAACCCCAAAACAAACCAAGAGGATCAAAAATAGAGAAAAGAGAGGGAGGGATGATTGTGCCCCTCCAAGTAGGAGGCCACCTCCCTTTTTCTTCCACTCCACATCACTTGGTCAACCTCATATTCCAATCACCATTAAGAAGTGGTTGAAAGAAGGAAAGCACTTACACACTCCATCTAAGCCCACTCCCCCAAGGACCAAAATCAAATTTTTGAAAGAAAGTGCAATTAATATTTACCTTTTATCCCCCCAAAACCACCTAAAAGACTTAAATTGGCCTTCCAAACCCATAGGTAGGGTTGCTGGGGTTTTAGAGGTGGGGACAAGTTTGACTTGTCCCACAAGCTTTGAAATCTGGCTTTCTATGGCCAATTGAGTTTCCCATGTGGGGTAGAGGTGCTACAATCAAAAACTCAAACACACAATCCATTCCACACAAAATCCAAAATAAATCAAGCCTAATAAATGAACTCTCTTTTGGTCACATCTTGTAATTAGTTAGGACAAATTAAAAATTACTTAATAGCAACTATAACCATGCTTACAAAAGGGGTAAAATCCAATCCAAAGAATATGAATATAACACAAGTAAAATTTCACTTACTAAGAGCAACACATCCTAACATAATAAAAGGAAATTAAAACAACAAAACACATGACCCCTAGGTCACAATTTTCCATTAACAAGATAATTTAACACAAACACAATTAAGTGGTTGCCATGGTGACCTAGTTGATTCTTTCTCGGGAATGCTGATGTGGTTGGTCTCCACGTTCCCCAAATTGTTGTGAATATAATAACCTGCAGAATAGAGAAGACCTCCGTAGGGCTGTTGGCCGCAATTAAAACATTCATGCCAATATACAACTATAATCTAAAATAAACGACCACATGATTTTACTATCATCTATGCAATATGATAATCACTTACACTTTCTAGCAAAGTCTATTCCACATTTCATTTATGTCAAAATGATCATCAAATTAGTCCAATTATCAAGTTCTACTCAATATGATTAAACATATCACATGTCATAATTAAGATAAATAACCCTGTCACCAAAAGTATACAAAATCATCATCAAATGTCCACCAGTACACCATATGTCATCATATAAAGATCATTCAAAACGGTCAATGTCTATAGATTCTACTAAGCATGCTAATAAGAAGCCATAATAATCAATAAGTGAAGTAAGAAGGCTCGAAAACAACCCCCACAAAAACAAAATGTGTGGAAGGAAGTGGGCACTACATCCCCCTCCCATTCGACTCGGACTTCTCCTGGAAGTCACTGGAAAAAGGTGTGGAAAACTATCCGCGTAGCAAAGTAGCATCTCCCAAATAGATGCAATCTCATCTTACCGGCCCATTGGACCTGTGAACTGATCATCTCCTACCGCGAAGGCCCAGGGTATGCGTTCTATAATGAGTATAGGCTCCCACCATCACGGCAATGTGGTCCAATCTAGCACGTGAGAAGGATCAGAAAATATATCTCTGAGTATAAGAATGTGAAACACAGCAGGGAACGCGCGATAAGCTAGGTGGAAATGCTAGACGTAGGCCAAGGGGACGAGGCGACTCCAAGATCTCAAAGGGACCCACAAACTAGGAGCAAGCTTAGAACCTTGTCAGTAAGGATAGCGGATCTTATGTGCGTTTGACACTGAAGAAAACTTTCGTGCATACCTCAAACTGTGATATGTCCTATGCTGTCTGCATACTTTTTCTGTCTAGCCTACACCTCCTGCAATCTCTGTCGGATCAGGTCACTGCTTGCTCCATGTCCTGTAATATGCTGCCCAAGGGAGACCTTTTCCTCAATCCTATCCCAACTAAGGGGTGCCACCTAAAAGCCTCCAATGCAAAACAAAATACCCCCAACAACTCTATGATGCCTCCCTCAAGTACCCCTTATCCCTCCATCCACTCTTATGCCTCCCTCAACTCTTATGGCTCCCCAAGTAAAAACAAGAAGAAATGCAGCATTTCTCTACTAGGTGGGCACCCAACCCAACTCCCATCCTCAAAAAATGTCTCTATGCTCCCTCAATTAACTCCCATAGTCCTTCTTCCCCCACTAGCCACTTAGGAATTCTACTATATCTAACAATTCCCAATAAGCACATCAAACACAATTTTTCAACACAACATATTATTCATTCATATACAAAAAATAGAAAAACACTAAATACAATCAAAAGGTGAAGCTTCCTACCTTTCCATGGTAGAAGCTTGTTCCAAGTAAATGAAGTCTCAAATCCCGTCCAAAGATCAGCAAGCATCCACAGAGCTTCCAACAAAATACCACAAGTATCACAAGCTCCAAAAATCCAACAACTCCTTCCCAATCCTCTCCCTCCAAATACAACAAGACTAAAATGAAAACGTCCAACCCCCAAAACAAACAAGAGGATCAAAAAAAATAGAGAAAAGGAGGAGTGATGAGTGGCTCAAGTTTAGCCACCATCCTTTTCTTCTCCACTCCACATCATTGGTCAAGCCTCATATCCACTGCCCATAATAAGTGGTGAAAGAAGGAAGCACCTTACACACTCCATTAAGAAGCCCATCCCCCAAAGTACAAAATCAATTTTGAAAGAACGTGCAATTAATATTTACCCTTTTTATCCCCCCCAAACCCCTAAAAGACTTAAATTTGGCCTTCCAACCCATAGTAGGGTTGGCATGTTTTTAAGAGGTGTGGGACAAGTTTGACTTGTCCCACAAGCTTGAAATCTGGCTTCTATGCAATTCGAGTTTCCATGTGGGGTAAGAGTGGTGCTACACTCAAACTCAAACACACAACATCATTCCACACAAAATCCAAAATAAATCAAGCCTAATAAATGAAATTTAACTCTCTTTTGGTCACTCTTGTATTAGTTTAGGACAAATTAAATTAACTTAATTAAGCACTACACCCATGGCTTACAAAGGGGTAAAATCCAATCCAACACATATGTAAAACACAATAAAATTTCACTTACTATAAGAGCACAACACTCCTAACATAATAGGAACGAGGTCAAGTAACGAAAAATGGGAGAACAAGAAGGGAGGGCGGTATTAAAAAACTATACCGGAGATAACGACAAAGGGAATGCAAGAGTAGATGAAGTGCGGAGGGGAGGAAGTACAGTAAAAACAAACTCCCAAAGGATTAAGGAAAAAGGGAAAATTCAACAAAACAACACATGACCCCTATGTTCCAAATTTTCCTTAGACCAGATAATTCTAACACACACACAATTCTTGTTGCCATGGTGACCTTAGTTGGATTCTCTCGAAATTCTTATGTGTGGTCCTCCACTCCCCAATATTGTTTTGAATATAATATAACCTGCAGAATAGAAGCATACCTCCTTCGGCCTTTTGGCCGCATTAAACGTCCTGCCAAATAATACAATCTAATCTAAATAAACGACCATGATTTACTATCATCTATGCAAGTTGATATCACTTACCCTTTTCTAGCAATTTCTATTCCACCATTTCATTTATGTCCAAAATGAATCATCAAATTAGTCCAATTATCAAGTTCTCTCAATATGATTAAACATACATCACAGCTATTAAAGATAAATAACCCTGTCAAAGTTACAATATCTC
This sequence comes from Taxus chinensis, assembly GCA_019776745.2. Classification (NCBI taxonomy): domain Eukaryota; kingdom Viridiplantae; phylum Streptophyta; class Pinopsida; order Cupressales; family Taxaceae; genus Taxus; species Taxus chinensis. Next base: position 30,283 of record JAHRHJ020001028.1, on the reverse strand, counting down.
ATCAAATGTCACAGTAAACCATATATGCATCATATAAAGATCACATCAATAACGTCCGATTCTATGATATCTACTAGCATGCTAAATCAGAAGCCATCATAATCCATGAGTGAATAATACGGCTCGAAACAACAACAAAATAGGGTTGAGGTGAAGTGGGCACTAGATCCCCCTCCCATTCGACTCGGACTTCTCCTGGAAGTCACTGGAAAAAGGTGTGGAAAACTATCCGCGTAGCAAAGTAGCATCTCCCAAATAGATGCAATCTCATCTTACCGGCCCATTGGACCTGTGAACTGATCATCTCCTACCGCGAAGGCCCAGGGTATGCGTTCTATAATGAGTATAGGCTCCACCATCACGGCAATGTGGTCCAATCTAGCACGTGAGAAGGATCAGAAAATATATCTCTGAGTATAAGAATGTGAAACACAGCAGGGAACGCGCGATAAGCTAGGTGGAAATGCTAGACGTAGGCCAAGGGGACGAGGCGACTCCAAGATCTCAAAGGGACCCACAAACTAGGAGCAAGCTTAGAACCTTGTCAGTAAGGATAGCGGATCTTATGTGCGTTTGACACTGAAGAAAACTTTCGTGCATACCTCAAAACTGTGATATGTCCTATGCTGTCTGCATACTTTTTCTGTCTAGCCTACACCTCCTGCAATCTCTGTCGGATCAGGTCACTGCTTGCTCCATGTCCTGTAATATGCTGCCCAAGGGAGACCTTTTCCTCAATCCTATCCCAACTAAGAGGTGTCCCTGCATTCTCTACCATATAATGCCTGAAAAGGAGCATGCCAATAGAACTCTTGAAACTATTATTGTATGCAAACTCCACCAAATACAAGAACTCCTCATCTCGCTGATGATCCATCACGTACATCTAAGCATAGCCCCAAATATGATTCACCCTTCTCTATCTGTCCATTTGTCTCAGGGTGATAAGCTATGCTGAAATTAATCCTCCGTTCCCGAGGGCATACTGCATGGTGGTCTAAAATGGGAAGTGTACAAAGGATAGCGGTTGCAAATGACTCCGCGGAATACCATGTAATCGACAATCTCATCAAGGATAACTAGTGCCACATCACTGCTGTATAGGTGGTCTTCATAGAGAAAATGAGCTACCTTCGTCAATTTATCCCACCGGCCATGATGGAGTCGTGATGGTATTCTCGACATAGGTAACCCAATGCTTAAGTCCATGAATGGGTCCAATTCCACTCCTGTATGGCGTGAGGATAGAGAAGGCAGGATGGATGCTGATGCTCAGCCTCACCTCTAGCACTCTAAACAATGTGGACACAAAACAAAGCCAGTCTCTCCGAAGTCCTCTCCAAAAAATACAACTGTCTCAGGTGGCGCATGCACTTCTTCGCCCGATGGGATGAATAAGTGCACGATGAGCCTCTGCAAAAATGTCAATCTCAAGCCTCCATCTATAGGAACATATATCTGACTTGTGTCTGAGCAGGGCAATCGCCTCTAATGAAATACATAAAATCTCCCCTAAGGGGTCTTTGAGACTCACTCTCACTCCTGCTGCAGGTAGAAACTATCCTGAGGAAGCTGCTGCAAGATCCTACTCCGCAAATTGTGCCCACTGAGGTGGCCATAGCAACATGTCTTGCAACGCAAGGCATATGCAACCACATTATCCTTCCCTTCACATGCTCTATTATCAGTGTCATACTCACAGAGTAAAAACTCCATCCAACCCACTGACGAGCGTTGAGATTAGGCCGCATGAAGACGGGGGCGAAGACTCAAGTGATAAGTGCTGAGTGTAAATCTCGGCCAGGAAGAAAATGTCTCCACTGTAATAAGGAGGTTACCCTACTGCAAGCTCAAGGTCATGGGTTGGATAATTTAGCTCATAATCTTGTGAGTTTGCGAGACTCAAAGGAACTACCTAAACCCTCCTGCATTAAACACACCCTCCAAGTTCCTGCTAGGAAGCATCGTGCAAACGTAAGAACTCTCCCTGAGGATCTGGCACTGCAAGAATAGGTGCTCTCTGTGAGGCATTCCTTCAGTGTACTGAAGGCCTACTCACATCTATTTGACCATACAAATTTCTTCCCTTTCCAGTTGAAGAGAAGTGATAGGGTTGTGCAATCCGAGAAACGTCCTGAACAAACCTCCTGTAGTACCTTGCTAGAACCCATGAAACTATGCACCTTGGTCACACTAGTGGGTGTGTGCCAATCCATGATGGCTCGAATCTTGAAGGATCGGCTGCGATACCTATCAAGAAATGATGTGGCCCAATACTACACCTCAGGCTGAAAGAACGCACCTTCTCCAAGTTCCCGAAAGGTGCTGCTCACGAAGACACTGAAGAACTTTGCAAAGGTGCTCCTCATGCTCCTCACGTGTGCATGAATAAATTAGAATGTCATCAAGGAAGATGAGCATGAAGCGATCAAGGAAGGGTCCTGAATACCCATTCATCAAACTCATAACACTGTGGGGCAGTCGTCAAAACCGAAAGGGTACCACTGTGAACTCGTAGTGGCCATATCTCGTATGGAATGTTGTCTTGTGAGATATCCTGATGCTGATGGTATCTTGAATTAAGATCTATCTTAGAGAAAACTGTATCCCCCTTCATCTGATCAAATATAATCATCACATGCGTGGAAGGGGGTAACGATTTTTGGATCGTTACTATTATTCAGCTGACGGTAATCAATACACAACCGAAGAGAGTCATCCATCCTTCTTCTTCATGAATAATCACTGTTGCAATCCCCAGGGGATACACTAGGATGGATTAGGCCTTTCTCCAGAAGGCCCTCAAGCTGCAACTTGAGCTCACATAAACTCAGTAGTAGTCATCCATAGGGTGCTCGTGAGATAGGCTCTGCGCCCGGAACTAAGCCTAGATGGAAATCTATCTCACGTGGGGGAGGGTACCCCAGTAGCTCCCCTGGGAACACATCAGCAAACTCTGATAAGATGCTATGGTCATCGAGGGAAGGTCCTCTTGACTCATCCTCTGATCTGTCACTCACTGAAATAGTGAACAACTGACAACCCCGTTATGCACACCACTTAAGCTGCATAACAGAGATGGTGCGAATGGATACGACCCTCCTAACTCCTGATATCACTGACTCTACTCCAAGATCATCTATGCAATGATAGTCTTATGTAACAATCCACTCTAGCTCTATGAGCGGACAACAATCCATGCCTAAAATGATGCCATAAGATCCTAATGGAAGGATCCGAAGATCAAAAGTAGTGGTGAAGGGTCCCAAATCCACTACACACTCCTTAACTAAGGAGTCTACAGAAATTTTGGCTCCAGAAGCCATCTCAACATCCCAACTACAGCCCTACCTAACTGCCACCAGCCTACAATGCTCTACTAAGGATTGTGCAATAAAAGAATTAGAAGAACCAGAATCAAATAATATAGAGGTGGAAATACCACCAATACTACATGTCATCTCAATCACAGTACTCTGATGCTCAGCTTGGCAGTTCTTGACTGCTGTGTAGATCCGATGACTTCGTGCCATATCTCCAACTGTAGGCTTTGAGCTCTGCGTCTTACCCTTGTTAGGGTTCTTTGGGAAATCTCTCCAATGATGTCCCACAACACCACAACCATAACAACTGCCTGGTCCTCTCTAGTGGGAAGCAGCTCCAGCTGGTACTCTAGATGACTAAGCTACAGATCCTGATGATCCAGCTATGGACTACTGAGGTCTCTGCTGATGAGTTCCTGCTAACTAAGCTCTCGGCGCACCCTGTGTCCTGATGGGACCCCTAGGAGGAGGCCCCATACTACGTCCTCTTTGTGCATCAAATCTCTGAGGCAGTCGGTAAGGTGGGCGGGTCTACTGCTGCTGTGGTGGCCTGAATGAAGCCTGCCCTAAACTCTATCCTCCTCGTGGAGGAGGAAATGACCCCTTCGACCTATCATCCTGAATCTGTTGGATACGGCTCCGAACTCTGTCTCTAGCCTGCTACATCTTCCCCCGTGTCTCCTCTATAATATAGGCCTTCTCCACGGCCTCTGCTAATGTCTGTGGGCAGTGAATGCACACTGTGCCACCTAAATCCAAGTTTAGGCCCCGGATGAACCTGTGAATCCGTACCTACTCATCCTGCATTATTCAACATACTGGAGTAGGTCCAGAAATCGACTGTCATACTCAACTACTATCATCGATGCCTGACAGAGGTCATGAAACTCATTTATCCTCTGCTGTATAAATCTCCTGGGTAAATACGTGCTCCTGAAACGCTCCTCAAACAGCTCCTAGGTAATTGTCTCCAAGTCAACATGGAGCTTCTGCTCCTCGGTCCTCCACCAGACTCCTACTCCATCCTTCAGAAGATGGATTGCAACACGAGCTTTCGTGTTGCTAGTACAAGGGCAGAGCTTGAAGCATCCGCTCAAGCTCACCAACTAGGCCTCTGCCTGAAAACCGCCGGTATCACCCGAATAGTGAGATGGTCGTAGCTTCAGGATCTCCCTGATATGGTCTGCAGCTGACGTAGGATGAATCCTAGGTCTCTCTATATGCTCCTCCCTCAGTCTAGGGCTCTGAGACCTGTCCCTATTCCTGAGTCCTTTCTGCATGTCCTCTCTGTGGTGACTCTACCCTAGCCGACTCCGCATGGAAGTTCTCTGTCCTGTGCTCCTCGCTGTGTCGAGGGGATGCCTGGGCATCTACTGATGGCTCCAAACTATGTCTTGCAATTCATCCTCCCAAGGGCTCTCCGTGTTTAGCGGCATTGACATCCTGGAGTGTCTTTAAGATCTGAGGTAGAATGGCTGCTACGGCCTGCTCTGACGGTGGTATATCTAGGTCTATATGAAGAGACCGCTTGCCCAATCCGCACCTCCTGCACAGATCAAGGTTAAAGTTAGTTCATTGTTCTAGGTCTTGTGCTAGTTTTTCTAAATTTGTTGTTTCCTATAATTATCAACATTGTGGTTTAATATATTAAAAGAATCATCTCTACACTAGATTAAATGTTCATGTTTTGTGTTTTCTGCGTGTGCCCAAGGGTCCAAGCTTCGAACCCCCGGCTCTGATACCAAAATGTAACGCCGCTGATGAAGACGACGATCAAAGCACTTGCTTCCACGAACAAATAACCCAAAACAATACGACTCAAATTTTTTTTTTTTTGTATGAGGATCAAGATTTAAGAGAAAAAATTTATAATTGCTATATATTTAAATCGGGTCACTTTGTTATTGTGTCTAGGACTGGATGCGGAATAGAGTTTAGTTAGGTCACATAGAGCCTCCCTAACGTTCTTCTCGGCACTAGCATTGTCGTCAGAGCTTGACGTCATGAGCCAGTTATTATCCAAGGAGTCATTTAATCTTGCCTCTAAATAAACATTAAGAGCATGAGTCGGTGAATAATTATTCTCGTGTCATGATCGTAATTCTACAATGAACATTTAAGGGGGGGGGTGATTAGGTATTCGTCTTTAACTATTAATTTTTAATTTAGTATAAAAGTATTGAATTCAAATTTCAAAATTACAAACGAAATATATATTTTATCAAAAAATTACATTAAGTAAATCTATATACTTAAACATAAATTCGAAATTTGAACAAAAGGGACAAGAGTTTTTTTAAGGTGGGAAAGCATTCAAACTTAAGTTTGAAATCATGGTTGGGGTGAGTGGCTTTAATGGCCACCTGCCATAAACAATAAGTTTCCCTCCCCTTGCGTGCCGAACAGCTCCAGCTGGGTCGCATCTTTCATTTATTCACTTAGATTTGCAAATCTTAAGCTTCATGTGGGTCGGCTCGCCATTATACCCTGCCCTGGCCACGTGGATTAAGTTGTGGTGGTTAAAGATGAAGCTACAGCTAGCGGGGCAGGCATATTACCTCCACTTCCAAAGGGTGCTGCGAGGAGTGTTCTTGCCGGGATCCATGGCCATGGCTTGCACAGGGAGACAGCCAGGTCACAGCAATAAAACAAAGCCCCTTTTTTTTTGAGTGCTTAAAACAAGAAGGTTGCCAACTATGTTGTTATCTGTTCATTATCGAATGCATCCACAAACTCGAGATTTTCCTTCAAGATATTTTATCAAAACCGGTCAAGGGACAGTGAGAGTATTACGGGGAGACCTGAAGAAATTTATTACAAGATTCTCTAATGAGACCCTATCTGGTTACAAGCGGCTCGTGGAAGAAAAGCTCATAGAAGTGGATCTGTTTCATATCAGAATATACATGAAGCACTGTTTGCTTTGCAAAAATGGTGCGAAAAACTGTAAAATGCCTGTACAGATTGCAACTGTACAGCTATTTTGTTTTTGATTTCCATACTTTCAAATGTTTTTCTTTGCTAACGAATAGAATAGTCATTTGGATGTATAAGTAACCAAATCTAAAGCATGTATATCCATTAAATACTATTCCAAAGTTTTATTTTCCAAATATTTAAGTTTGTATATTTGTATCTATTTTAGTGGTAATGATTACTTTATTGTTTATAATTTATTCTTTTAGGTTTACACTTTTCTATATTTTCTTTCATGTGTATTATGTAGGAATGGATGTATACTAAGTATGCAAAGGAAATGATTTTATACTATGTATGCAACTAAATACTTATAAACTATTTTTACTTATTTTACAAGAAGAGAGATTGCATTAATATTCCAACTTTTCCAATACATCTCTTTTAAGTAACAAAATGAAATCTAATATGTATATTTTTTGTAAATTTCCTAACATTCCACAAAAGAGTCCAACAATATTTCCATTAAGTTTTAAAGCAAGAACTACTAACATGTCAACAAGATCAACATACCACCCTGAACTGTTGTTACTTCCTCCTAAGCATACAAGTGTTGATATGTGATTTCTTTGTAAAAGGATGTGTTCCTTGATTGAGAAGTCATGCTTGATATGTACTGTATCTTCTTTGCAGATTGCAGATCTTTGACTGAGTCGGATTATGATTGGACTCTTTTATTTATTTCATTTTGCATCTGAGTTTAATCTGATCTCGGAACGAATTATGAAGTTATTCATCTATAAGACCTAGCCTTGGATCAGTGGTATTGATCCAAGTGGTGCTTTAAGTTATTCGTGATGAATTAAAAATTATAAACCTTTCACAGGTTGCAAGGTCTGAATTCGTTGAATAAAGCCAATCCCGAGTCTAACTCAGGTTGATCGTGTGAAATGGAATGGTTCCCGATATCGAAGTATATCTGGAAGGTCTTGGTCGTGGACCAGGTAATAATTCTGTTGCATATAATTCTGTAGCCTAATGGCAGTACAGGAGTGAACCCTGTTCGAGAATGCATGTTGTAGGTCTTTTTCTGAGTATATGAAATGTTAGACCTAACTGGAATTATTAATGTTAGTAACCTAAAACTAAACTTAACCTAGGGGTTAGATTAGTGTTAATCTAACCTAGACCTAGGCTAAGAGCTAATGTTCTAAGTTAGTATCTATGTGCTAAGTGGTTAGACTAGGTGTTATCCTAAATCCTAACCTAAGTTACTAACCTATCTATTGAGCAAATAATAAGGGGACCTATGGAAGGGGTGTGAACCATGGGCGGCAGTTTCTATGCTATTAAATGCGTGGATAAGTATGAAAGACAGGTAATTGGTGGAGGTTTTAAAATGACTAACTTGAGCCGACGTGGCAGGTCGCCAAAATTGGAAATGGTCTTGGAATTTCATTTGTCTATCGCCAACTATGGCGGTCGGTGGCAGTGGAGTTTGAGCGGGAAACTGGGAATTAATGCAATCAATGCACTCGGGCTTCGAGCTCGGATTTCTTGGGGAAGCATGCAAAATGGAAAGTTGATTGTTTGTTTGGTTTTGCATGCGCTCCGGTTTTCCTTCTGTCTGTTCACTGGTTCTTCGCACCAGTCTTCTTGGTGTTGCATGGCAAGTATGAGCGTAACTAGCTCTTTCCTCTGGCAAGGAAAATATATAAGTCATGGAAATAGTAAATTTCTGTTGGTGGATCTAACTTGGAAAAGAAGGAGAAGGTTTGAGCTCTTTCAGTGGTCTGCTTCGAAATTTTAAGCAATTATCCAGGCATGTTAGGCCCTAACCTTTAAAAATCTTGCTGTCTTTCAAGTGATTTCATTAGAACAACTCTGTTCAAATGATTTATGGGTTTAGATGATTTTATGGTAGTTACGGGTGATTTTGTTACTGTATCCTCTTGCTGTTCGATTTTCAAATTTAACCCTTGATGGGTGTGTGTGTATTTCGAACTGTTATTCTATTTTATTGCGTTTTACATTCCGGCGTAAGCCTGTGAAACGTATGCTTGAAGGGTACTTATCCTACTCTGTGAGAACCCGTGCATGATTCCCTTGCTGGGTTCAGGCTACTGTGATGCTTGTTGATTTATTCTTGTAGTCGATGCTTATTGTTGATATTTGCTGTCAATGCTGGTTGTGGTTACTCGTAGAAAGGAATACTGATGGACTTTTGTTTGATTGCTCAGTTTTATTGAACTATTTGTAAGCTCTGTCGTGGTAAATGTTGGTTGTGGTTATAGATTCTTGTTGGGTTTCATTTGAAATTTAAAGTTATTTGTTAATAAATAACTTGCTGTGTTACTGTATCTCATCGCGACCCTGTTGAGGTTGTTTTTCCTTGCGTTGTGGTTATGGGTTTCAACCCGTTGACAGTATGCAATATGTATATATTTATGTTTGTTGTAATCGAAACGACTCTGTGGAGTCGATTGAATGATTCATATATTTGGACCACTGTTGAAGCTAAATATAATTGAATATTGGTAATTGATGTGCCAGAGACTTGAAGGAATAACATGTATTACGACCTCTGTTATTTTGTAAGAATACCTTCGTGTTGCAAGGATTTTGTGGTACAGACTCTTTGGGTGTATTTTTACGTTTACATTCTGTGCAAACTTGTGCGAAAAATTGATAAGGGTTCAGTCGGATTCCTTGTTTTGAAATCAGTATTTAGATTTACTTTTGCCTGATTTTTAAATGTGTACCATTGATTGGCACAGATGGAATCATTTAATTTATTTATCTTGTTACTGTTGTTCGGATTCAGTTGAATCTTGGAAGGTAACCTGTATTTTTGCCTCAAATTAAACCTGATTTGGTACACTGTTGTTTTTGTCACTGTGGAAGTTCCTTGAGTATGGATAGTTATCATGTGTCCTGGCTCTGTTGAAGTGAGACGTGAATACCATACTTTAAACTCTGAATGCGTCCAGATGAGAATAGACATGTTATGTTTACTTTCTGTATATTCCAGTCAGTTTGAGGCTGTGCATGTTGCGGGAATTCTGTGTGATTACCTCGGCATTGTCTTAGGGAAACATCAATTGCTCAATGCTAGGGAGTCTATTGTTGACTGCGAATAATTGAAGCTCTTTGATTTCGACCTTGGGTCCGAAAGCCTTGTAGTGTTTATTATGAACTAGAAGGGGACTCTAGGTTAATGTATGGGATTGTAGTCGTGTTTACGTATTCTATTGAATGACTATCCTGCCTTAAGCTTGACTGAACTATGAGCTGTCGACTGCACCTCGACAGGCGATGTGGGGAATATCTTCTTGTTGGTTGTTTCATGTGGAAGGTCATGTGGAGTCTGTTTGGTAGATAGTCATCACTGTTGGCGTGATAGCTACTGTACAGAAGTTTTGTTATATTTGATGTTAACAAAACAGTGGTTCTTCTTGTGGCTCGTCTGACCTTTTCGTATGCATGTAAGGTGAATGTTTTCCATTTAAGGAGATGGTACAGTCATGAGCTTGTTGAAGGGAAATTTGAATGACTTGTTTTCTTTCTCTTCTGTTATGAAAATATATGTTGATATTTTTATCTAACCGTTGGAACTGTTTTGATCCTATTTATGGAATCATGATTTATTATGATATTCCTTTTACTGTTGAATGAAATGATCTGTCTGAATTTTGTTGTTTTTGGAATTCAGATGGATAGATGATATGTATACTTTCGTTCTTCTTGATTTCTAATATTGTGATGAAATATTTGGGAAGTATTTAGGACTATTCTGTAATGATAATAGAGTTACACGTTTGTAGTCATTTTTGTATTACATCAGCATAGTCTGAAATATGTATACTTGTTTGGTGAATTGATCTCATTTAAACAGGTTGTTTAATGAAAACAGTTGGTGGATTGCAATTGTTTTAAGAGTTAGTGCTTATCATGCTCAGTTCATCGAACTGACCCATGTTGACTATTTTTGCAGATGGTTGCCGTAAGTGGTAAAAGCATGCAGATCTGATAGGATGATCAGATTGTTTAGATTTGATTTTAAGTAGAATTTCAGTTTGATTTCTTTAAATGTACTATAAGAGGAAAGATGTTCTTCTTCCGTTGAGTATTGTATCAAGTATGCTGAATGCATAAAATGTATTTGATTAGTTCTGAAAGGAATGGAAATTGATATTGTTACTTATGTGTTTGTATTCTTATCTTGATAGTTTGACCTTCTTCGGTTCAAATGATCTAAAGAGCATTGTTATTATTATATAATTTGGAGACTTTGGTGATTATCAATGTAAGCTTTGCAAGAATATGTGATTGAATTCTTATGATTGTTTAGCAGTTCCAGTATGTTCTATCAGAAGCTAAATTGAAATTTAGGTAACTGTCTTTTTGGAAGATAGGGTTAAAATATACCTAAGCAGAACGCTAAACAAACTGAATTAAATTATTAATCCCTAGTCCTGATTATGACAGGACAACATTTAATTGGATTCTGAATCATTTATATTTGATACTAATAAGTATGATATAAATTCAGTTATGAGAACTGATATAAACCTAATGGGGTTCAGATGGCAATCTCATGTGAAGTTTATGAGATATTGTCCAATTCCGTTGTTTTAGAATTATGTATATTCTATGAACTCCTTGATGAGACCTTGGCCTTAATAACTCCTCTGTGTAATGGGTTTTATTGAGAAAGGTCATCCTAGGATGAGGAATCCAGGGATCGGGAAAGGCTAACCTTAGGGGAACGTCTTTAATGTAATTTAAACTTAGTGTGCGTAACACTTATTAATAAGTAGATCTTTTCGAGGCGGATTTAAAGGTTGACAGCACAAGTCAACTACAGGGTTATACCTTCGAGAAGATTAGGATCTTCTCGAAGTTACAACAATGCAGGTGACTTATGACGACACCCTTTGCATTGATCGCTAAGATTTACATCTTGATCTCGAACGAGTTACTTTGGGACCGATTAGGAATGTGGTCACATTATATGGCTGCCTAGGAGACTCGGGGTATCTTGACACACTGGTTTAATTAGGATTGACCCAGTATGTCATCTTATCCCTAGTCCTCGGGAGCATCCATATAACGTTGTCACCTTACTAATCCGTTCCCGAGTGATTAACTTGGGATAATAGGGACTGACAGAAGTCGGTATAAGACATTCTACATAACATAGGAATGGGGTGAAGGACGTATTCCAGATTGACGAGTATGCCGTTAAGGAATACGAGACATAAGCAGTATGTTTCAAATCTTTGGCCAAAGTATCGCAAGCTGCTGATTGCGTTGTCCTGAGTCACCTGGTCTAAGGGATGAGATGCCGATGAATAATGGTAACAGTTATTCAGTTAGGTTCCTTGGACAGAGCATTCTGAATCCCAGAATAGGGAAGAGAACCGCAAGAGTGATGTGTTAAATAAAAACGCCAACTCTTATTACTCATGAATAGATCGGTAGATTACCGAGTCATGGAATGAATAGATCGGAGGTACTCCGAGTCATTACAGCTGCATATGGTTATCTGTTATATGAATGGTTATTTGATTTGTGAGTTCTAAATTATGTATTTAGAACCAGGAAGCATTTATCAAAAAAAAAATTGACTTGTTCTATTGTCTAAAATGAGGATGTTACATCTTGGTATCAGAGCTGAAGGTTGCAGCTCTTGGACCTATTGTGTCCATAATCTGATAAAAACCTGAATTTTCTTGTAACAGAAAATGGTTAGAACAAGGGGGAACGTTGCGAATAATGCTCCACCTGAAGGAGGGGCGGCAACAACCCAGAAACTTGATGAGATCCTTGCTGCCCTGTTGGACACAAGAGATCGTTTAGCTGTACTTGAGCAGCAGGTGATGGGAAATGAGGAGGATGAAGAAGCTGGTAATAACAATCAGCCACCTCCTGAGGACAACCCCAATATGGGTGTTGATGTTAATGCTGTAAATGCACCTGTCCAACCAGAAAACAAAAAGGCCAGGTTGGCAGCAGAACTCACTAATGATATAAAAAGGATAAGCCCACCTAAGTATGATGGCACCACATTAGGAGATGGAGCTGAGAACTGGCTCAGCGAAATGGAGAAGTACTTTGCAATAAGGAACTTCTCAGAGGAAACCAAAGCTATTTGGGGAGCCTATCAGCTTTCCCACGAAGCATCTTCGTGGTGGGATAGCCGTAAAGCTGAACTAAACATTGATGAGACCAATATTACTTGGGATCAATTTAAAGGCTATTTTAGGCAACGTTGGCTGCCACAACTTTTCTATGATCAGAAAATGACAGAATTTCAGAACTTAGCTCAAGGGAAGCTAACGGTAACTGAATTCTGGGAGCGGTTTACAAAACTCCTCAAGTATGTACCGCAGTATCAAACTGACGAGAAGTTCAGAATACGGAAATTCATCATGGGATTGAATCCCGTGATAGGGGGAGAGGTCGATGTTCACAGTCCAACCACTATGGAAGGAGTTGTTGAAAAGGCCATAAGGCAAGAACAGAAATTAAAGGCTATTTCTGCTCATAAAGAGGAAGTGCGGAAGAAGACTGCAAATCCTTCTTCAACCTCTCTTGCACCCAGAAAAGGACCATGGAAAAAGTTTGGAAACAAGAGTAAGTTTCCAGGAGATAACAGTAAGAAAGCAGCAGTAAATAAGCCTGCTGGAAATGTAAGGGATAATTTTGCTAAAAATTATAACAATGGGCAGAAGCCCTATGGAGGACAACGTGACAATTACAAGGCTGGAGGCAATTCTGAGCCTAAAAAGGGACCTGTAGGAGGCTGCTACAATTGTGGCAAAGATCACTACGCAAATCAGTGCCCTTTGAAGAAGGATGATCGTAATCAGCAGCATAAGATACATGCTGCAGTAGCAGACAAGCAAGCTGAAAAGCAAGTAACACCTATAGAAGTTCCGGGTAAGTTATTTGGCATACCTGTCACTATTCTTTTTGATACAGGAGCTACTGAATGTTTTATTTCTAATAAACTTGCTTCTAAACTTAAAAGAAAAGCTGGGAAAATGGATAAATCTTGGACTGTACAGTATGGTAATAACTCTGTTCATACAGTGAGTATGTGTCTTTTTGGGGCAGTCCTTGACTTACCTAACTTTTCCACGGAAGTTGACCTCTATGTTACACCTTTAGGATCGTATGACATTATCATTGGTGTCAATTGGTTAGCTGACCATAAAGCAAAGGTAGATTGCTATGAAAAGAACATAAAGTGTTTAGATGATCAGCTGGAAACAACAGAGATTCAAGGTGTGAAACGAGAAATTTCAGTTAGAAAACTGTCAGCTATGCAGCTTAAAAAGGCTAAGAATAAAGGATGTACTCTTTATGCAGTAAAGATATCTGAATCTTCAGAAGAAGATGGTGATTACATGAAGCAAATTCCTCTGTTACAAAGTTTCAGGGATGTTTTTCCTGAAGAATTACCAGGGTTACCACCCAAGAGAGAATTTGACTTCACCATCGAAATCAAACCGGGAACTGAACCTATTTCCAAAGCGCCTTATAGGATGACTACTACAGAGTTAGTCGAGCTTAAGGCACAGTTGCAAGAACTTTTGACAAAAGGTTTGATTAGACCAAGTGTTTCACCTTGGGGTGCGCCTGTGATATTTGTGAAAAAGAAGGATGGAACACTTAGGCTGTGTATTGATTATCGGATGTTGAACAAAGCAACAATCAAGAACCGATATCCACTTCCAAGGATCGACGATCTATTTGATCAGATGCGTGGAGCAGCGGTTTATTCTAAGATAGACCTTCGATCTGGTTATCATCAGTTAAGGATTAAAGAAGAAGACATTCATAAAACAGCTTTCCGAACAAGGTACGGACATTATGAATTCACGGTTCTACCCTTTGGATTAACTAATGCACCCGCAGCCTTTATGAACTTAATGAATAATATTTTTCAAGAATATCTGGACAAGTTTGTACTTGTATTCTTGGACGATATTCTCATTTATTCTAAAAGCGTTGAGGAGCACAATGAGCATTTGAGATAGTTTTGGGAATTTTGAGAAAAAGAAAGTTGTATGGTAAGTTATCCAAATGTTCTTTCTTTGATTCAGAAGTTCACTATTTGGGTCATGTCATAAGTAAAGAAGGAATTGCTGTAGATCCTTCAAAAATAGTGGCAATAACTGAGTGGCCTGCGCCAAAGAATGTGCATGAAGTAAGAAGCTTCATGGGTCTTGCTGGTTACTATAGAAAATTTGTAAAGGATTTTTCTAAGGTAGCTGCACCAATAACTTCATTGCAAAAGAAGGATAAGAAATTCATATGGAATGACAAGTGCGAAGCGGCTTTCAAAAGTCTGAAAGACCAGTTGACTTCTGCACCTATTTTAGCTGTACCAGACCCTAATGGGAATTTTACTGTTGTAACGGATGCTTCTGGGGAAGGCCTTGGAGGTGTTTTGCTACAAAATGATCAAGTCATTGCATATGAAAGTAGAAAACTCAAGTTACATGAGCTGAACTATGCCCCTCATGATTTGGAGCTTGCTGCCATTGTTCATGCACTTCAAGTCTGGAGACACTACTTACTTGGGAAACCTTTTGAGTTGAAAACTGATCACTTAGGGCTGAAATATATTTTTACTCAGCCTAATCTGAATGCCAGACAGAGAAGGTGGTTAGAATTTTTATCACAATATGATTTTGATATTAGCTATATCAAAGGGAAGGAGAATAGAGTAGCTGATGCTCTAAGTCGTAGGAGGCACATTTCTGCTCTTATAACATTAAGAACTCAGTTCAAGGAGGAGGTAAAGAGTGCCTCAGAATCTGATAATTACTTTCTGCAGGTAAAAGCAGCGCTTGCTGCAGAACCTAATGATGAAAGGTATAAAGGTTTTCATTTTGATAATGAAGGAATCTTGCGTTATGAAAACAGGGTATATGTACCTATGTTGAACGACTTGAGGAAGAAGTTGTTAGTGGAATTTCATAATTCACCTTTCTCTGGACACCCGGGTATCACAAAGATGCTTGCTGATCTGAAACAACAATACTTTTGGAAAGGTATGAAAAAGGATGTCATAAATTTTGTGACCCATTGTTTGGAGTGTCAGCGGGTTAAGGCAGAACATATGCACCCTGCTGGACTGTTATATCCTCATAGCATACCGCAGTACAAATGGCAAGTAATAACCATGGATTTTGTACAAGGATTACCCATGTCCAGGAATAAACATGATGTTATCCTGGTAGTTGTAGATAAACTGACTAAGGTAGCTCATTTCATCGCTGGAAATCTAAAGGATGATTCACCAGTGCTGGCCAAAAGATTCGTACACGAAATTTTCAGATTGCATGGTGTACCAGAATTGATTATATCTGACAGGGATCCAAGAATGACGTCAAGGTTTTGGCAAACACTTAATACAGCTCTTGGAACAAAACTAAACTTCAGTTCCGCATATCATCCGGAAACGGATGGACAAACTGAAAGGGTAAATCAAGTGTTGGAGGACATGTTGCGAATGTATTGCATGGATCAACAGTATAAATGGGAAGAGTATCTTCCATTAGTTGAGTTCGCATACAACAACACTTATCACTCATCTCTTAAAATGGCACCATTTGAAGCACTTTATGGAAGAAAGTGCAGAACTCCTGTTAGCTGGGATAGTGTTGAGGATAGAGTGGTAATTGGACCAGAGATTCTCACAGAAATGGAACAGCAAGTTAAGCTGATTCGTGAAAGATTAAAGGAAGCAGCGGATAGGCAGAAGAGCTATGCTGACCTTAAGCGGGTTGATAGAAGGTTTGAGCTTGGTGAGAAGGTTTTTCTTCGTGTTAAACCCAGAAAGAGTTCTATAACTTTTGGCAAGGCTGCCAAGTTGTCACCTCGATTCGTGGGACCTTTCGAAATTGTCGAAATAATCAATCCTGTAGCTTATCGTTTAGCATTACCACCTGCTTTATCTCGCATGCATGATGTTTTCCATATTTCTTTGCTTAAGAAATACGTTTCAGATCTGTCACATGTTTTAAATTGGAATTCCTTGCAGGTCCAAGACCCAGGAATAATCGTGGTTAAACCCACACGAGTGCTGGAAACTCGCCAATTGCATTTAAGAAATCGTGAAATACAGCAATGTAAGGTCCAGTGGGACCAGTTTAACGAAGAAAGTGCAACTTGGGAAAATCTGGAAGAGATGAAAATTGCTTTTCCTTCTCTTTTTCAACAGAATGAAATCTGTTGACAAAACATTCTTTTATGAACTTATTTTTTTTAAGTATTTATGAAAGCCAGATGAAGGCAAACATTATTCAGGTTGAATAAAATGTGTTGTGACATTGATTTCTGGAACTATTCAAGTTGGAAAATAGTCGCATTGATTTGTGAACTAATAAATTGGTTGACCTGAAGGTTAATTGAATATGTAATCATCGGGACGATGAATCTTTTTAGGAGGGAAGCATGTAACACCCTGAACTGTTGTTACTTCCTCCTAAGCATACAAGTGTTGATATGTGATTTCTTTGTAAAAGGATGTGTTCCTTGATTGAGAAGTCATGCTTGATATGTACTGTATCTTCTTTGCAGATTGCAGATCTTTGACTGAGTCGGATTATGATTGGACTCTTTTATTTATTTCATTTTGCATCTGAGTTTAATCTGATCTCGGAACGAATTATGAAGTTATTCATCTATAAGACCTAGCCTTGGATCAGTGGTATTGATCCAAGTGGTGCTTTAAGTTATTCGTGATGAATTAAAAATTATAAACCTTTCACAGGTTGCAAGGTCTGAATTCGTTGAATAAAGCCAATCCCGAGTCTAACTCAGGTTGATCGTGTGAAATGGAATGGTTCCCGATATCGAAGTATATCTGGAAGGTCTTGGTCGTGGACCAGGTAATAATTCTGTTGCATATAATTCTGTAGCCTAATGGCAGTACAGGAGTGAACCCTGTTCGAGAATGCATGTTGTAGGTCTTTTTCTGAGTATATGAAATGTTAGACCTAACTGGAATTATTAATGTTAGTAACCTAAAACTAAACTTAACCTAGGGGTTAGATTAGTGTTAATCTAACCTAGACCTAGGCTAAGAGCTAATGTTCTAAGTTAGTATCTATGTGCTAAGTGGTTAGACTAGGTGTTATCCTAAATCCTAACCTAAGTTACTAACCTATCTATTGAGCAAATAATAAGGGGACCTATGGAAGGGGTGTGAACCATGGGCGGCAGTTTCTATGCTATTAAATGCGTGGATAAGTATGAAAGACAGGTAATTGGTGGAGGTTTTAAAATGACTAACTTGAGCCGACGTGGCAGGTCGCCAAAATTGGAAATGGTCTTGGAATTTCATTTGTCTATCGCCAACTATGGCGGTCGGTGGCAGTGGAGTTTGAGCGGGAAACTGGGAATTAATGCAATCAATGCACTCGGGCTTCGAGCTCGGATTTCTTGGGGAAGCATGCAAAATGGAAAGTTGATTGTTTGTTTGGTTTTGCATGCGCTCCGGTTTTCCTTCTGTCTGTTCACTGGTTCTTCGCACCAGTCTTCTTGGTGTTGCATGGCAAGTATGAGCGTAACTAGCTCTTTCCTCTGGCAAGGAAAATATATAAGTCATGGAAATAGTAAATTTTTGTTGGTGGATCTAACTTGGAAAAGAAGGAGAAGGTTTGAGCTCTTTCAGTGGTCTGCTTCGAAATTTTAAGCAAATATCCAGGCATGTTAGGCCCTAACCTTTAAAAATCTTGCTGTCTTTCAAGTGATTTCATTAGAACAACTCTGTTCAAATGATTTATGGGTTTAGATGATTTTATGGCAGTTACGTGTGATTTTGTTACTGTATCTTCTTGCTGTTTCGATTTTCAAATTTAACCCTTGATGGGTGTGTGTTGTATTTCGAACTGTTATTATATTTTATTGCGTTTTACATTCCGGCTTAAGCCTGTGAAACGTATGCTTGAATGGTACTTATCCTGCTCTGTGAGAACCCATGCATGATTCCCTTGCTGGGTTCAGGCTACTGTGATGCTTGTTGATTGATACTCGTCGTCGATGCTTGTTGTTGATACTTGTCAATGGACTCGTAGAAAGGAATACTGATGGACATTTGTTTGATTGTTCAGTTTTATTGAACTTTTTGTAAGCTCTGTCGTGGTTAATATTGGTGGTGGTTATTGATTCTTGTTGGGTTTCGTTGAAATTTAAAGTTATTTGTTAATAAATAACTTGTTGTGTTACTGTATCTCATCGCGACCCTGTTGAGGTTGTTTTTCCTTGCGTTGTGGTTATGGGTTTCAACCCGTTGACAGTATGCAATATGTATATATTTATGTTTGTTGTAATCGAAACGACTCTGTGAAGTCGATTGAATGATTCATATATTTGGACCACTGTTGAAGCTAAATATATAATTGAATATTGGTAATTGATGTGCCAGAGACTTGAAGGAATAACATGTATTACGACCTCTGTTATTTTGTAAGAATACCTTCGTGTTGCAAGGATTTTGTGGTACAGACTCTTTGGGTGTATTTTTACGTTTCCATTCTGTGCAAACTTGTGCGAAAAATTGATAAGGGTTCAGTCGGATTCCTTGTTTTGAAATCAGTATTTAGATTTACTTTTGCCTGATTTTTAAATGTGTACCATTGATTGGCACAGATGGAATCATTTAATTTATTTATCTTGTTACTGTTGTTCGGATTCAGTTTAATCTTTGACAGGTAACCTGTATTTTTGCCTCAAATCAAACCTGATTTGGTACACTGTTGTTTTTGGCACTGTGGAAGTTCCTTGAGTATGGATAGTTATCATGTGTCTTGGCTCTGTTGAAGTGAGTCGTGAATACCATACTTTAAACTCTGAATGCGTCCAGATGAGAATAGACATGTTATGTTTACTTTCTGTATATTCCAGTTAGATTGAGGCTGTGCATGTTGCGGGAATTCTGTGTGATTACCTCGGCATTGTCTTAGGGAAACATCGATTGCTCAATGTTAGGGAGTCTATTGTTGACTGCGAATAATTGAAGCTCTTTGATTTCGACCTTGGGTCCGAAATCCTTGTAGTGTTTATTATGAACTAGAAGGGGACTATAGGTTAATGTATGGGATTGTAGTCGTGTTTACGTATTCTGTTGCATGACTATCCTGCCTTGAGCTTGACTGAACTATGAGCCGTCGACTGCACCTCGACAGGCGATGTGGGGAATATCTTCTTGTTGGCTGTTTCATGTGGAAGGTCATGTGGAGTCTGTTTGGTAGATAGTCATCACTGTTGGCGTGATAGCTACTGTACAGAAGTTTTGTTATATTTGATGTTAACAAAACAGTGATTCTTCTTGTGACTCGTCTGACTTTTTCGTATGCATGTAAGGTGAATGTTTTCCATTTAAGGAGATGGTACAGTCATGAGCTTGTTGAAGGGAAATTTGAATGACTTGTTTTCTTTCTCTTCTGTTATGAAAATATATGATGATATTTTTATCTAACCGTTGGAACTGTTTTGATCCTATTTACGGAATAATGATTTATTATGATATTCCTTTTACTGTTGAATGAAATGATCTGTCTGAAGTTTGCTGTTTTTGGAATTCAGATGGATAGATGATATGGATACTTTCGTTCTTCTTGATTTCTAATATTGTGATGAAATATTTGGGAAGTATTTAGGACTATTCTGTAATGATAATAGAGTTACACGTTTGTAGTCATTTTTGTATTACATCAGCATAGTCTGAAATATGTATACTTGTTTGGTGAATTGATCTCATTTAAACAGGTTGTTTAATGAAAACAGTTGGTGGATTGCAATTGTTTTAAGAGTTAGTGCTTATCATGCTCAGTTCATCGAACTGACCCATGTTGACTATTTTTGCAGATGGTTGCCGTAAGTGGTAAAAGCATGCAGATCTGATAGGATGATCAGATTGTTTAGATTTGATTTATGATAGAATTTCAGTTTGATTTCTTTAAATGTACTATAAGAGGAAAGATGTTCTTCTTCCGTTGAGTATTGTATCAAGTATGCTGAATGCATAAAATGTATTTGATTAGTTCTGAAAGGAATGGAAATTGATATTGTTACTTATGTGTTTGTATTCTTATCTTGATAGTTTGACCTTCTTCGGTTCAAATGATCTAAAGAGCATTGTTATTATTATATAATTTGGAGACTTTGGTGATTATCAATGTAAGCTTTGCAAGAATATGTGACTGAATTCTTATGATTGTTTAGCAGTTCCAGTATGTTCTATCAGAAGCTAAATTGAAATTTAGGTAACTGTCTTTTTGGAAGATAGGGTTAAAATATACCTAAGCAGAACGCTAAACAAACTGAATTAAATTATTAATCCCTAGTCCTGATTATGACAGGACAACATTTAATTGGATTCTGAATCATTTATATTTGATACTAATAAGTATGATATAAATTCAGTTATGAGAACTGATATAAACCTAATGGGGTTCAGATGGCAATCTCATGTGAAGTTTATGAGATATTGTCCAATTCCGTTGTTTTAGAATTATGTATATTCTATGAACTCCTTGATGAGACCTTGGCCTTAATAACTCCTCTGTGTAATGGGTTTTATTGAGAAAGGTCATCCTAGGATGAGGAATCCAGGGATCGGGAAAGGCTAACCTTAGGGGAACGTCTTTAATGTAATTTAAACTTAGTGTGCGTAACACTTATTAATAAGTAGATCTTTTCGAGGTGGATTTAAAGGTTGACGGCACAAGTCAACTGCAGGGTTGTACCTCTGAGAAGATTAGGATCTTCTCGAAGTTACAACAATGCAGGTGACTTATGACGACACCCTTTGCATTGATCGCTAAGATTTACATCTTGATCTCGAACGAGTTACTCAGGGACCGATTAGGAATGTGATCACATTATATGGCTGCCTAGGAGACTCGGGGTATCTTGACACACTGGTTTAATTAGGATTGACCCAGTATGTCATCTTATCCCTAGTCCTCGGGAGCATCCATATAACGTTATCACCTTACTAATCCATTCCCGAGTGATTAACTTGGGATAATAGAGACTGATAGAAGTTGGTATAAGACATTCTACATAACATAGGAATGGGGTGAAGGACGTATTCCAGATTGACGAGTATGCCGTTAAGGAATACGAGACATAAGCAGTATGTTTCAAATCTTTGGCCAAAGTATCGCAAGCTGCTGATTGCGTTGTCCTGAGTCACCTGGTCTAAGGGATGAGATGCCGATGAATAATGGTAACAATTATTCAGTTAGGTTCCTTGGACAGAGCATTCTGAATCCCAGAATAGGGAAGAGAACCGCAAGAGTGATGTGTTAAATAAAACGCCAACTCTTATTACTCATGAATAGATCGGTAGATTACCGAGTCATGGAATGAATAGATCGGAGGTACTCCGAGTCATTACAGCTGCATATGGTTATCTGTTATATGAATGGTTATTTGATTTGTGAGTTCTAAATTATGTATTTAGAACCAGGAAGCATTTATCAAAAAAAAAAATTGACTTGTTCTATTGTCTAAAATGAGGATGTTACAACTTCAAAACAAAATCAACAACACAACAAGAGGGAAAAAAATCACAACAACAAGTCACAAGGCTTATCAAGAAAGCCATAAGAGTAAGACCTATGGGGAGGCCACTTATGCCTCCCAATGGGAAGGGTTGCCACCTAAAAGCCTCCAATGCAAAACACAATACCCCCAACAACTCTTATGCATCCCTCAAGTACCCCTTATCCCTCTATCCACTCTTATGCCTCCCTCAACTCTTATGGCTCCCTCAAGTAAAAACAAGAAGAAAATGCAAGCATTTCTCTTACTAGGTGGGCACCCAACCCAAACTCCCTCCTCAAGAAAATGATCTCTTATGCCTCCCTCAATTAAACTCCCCATAGTCTCCTCCCACTCCCAACTTAGGCATTCTACCCATTCCCAACAAGCACTTCAAACAACAATTTTCAACACAACATATATATACTCATTCATATAACAAAAAGAAGAAAACATAATACAAGCAAAGGTGAAGCTCCTACCTTTCCATGGTAGAGCTTGTTCCAAGTATGAAGTCTCAAATCCCTCCAAAGATCAAGCAAGCATCCACAAGCTCCAACAAAATACCCACAAGTATCAAAAAGCTCCAAAAATCCACAAACTCCTTCCAAATCCTCTCCTCTCCAAAATACAAAAGACTAAAAATGAAACTTCCAACCCCCAAAACAAACAAGAGGATAAAATAAATAGAGAAAAGAGAGGGAGGGATGATGTGGCTCCAAGTAGGATGCCACCTCCTTTTTCCTCCACTCCACATCACTTTGTCAACCTCATTTTCCAATGCACCATTAATAAGTGGTTGAAAGAAAGGCAAGCACCTTACACACTCCATCTAAGCCCACTCCCCCAAAGGAAAAAATTAAATTTTTGAAAGAAAGTGCAATTAATATTTTACCCTTTTTATCCCCCCAAAACACCTAAAAGACCCTAAATTTGGCCTTCCAACCCATAGGTAGGGTTGGCATGGGGTTTTAAGAGGTGTGGGACAAGTTTGACTTGTCCCACAAGCTTTGAAATTTGGCCTCTAAGGCCAAATTCGAGTTTCCCATGTGGGGTAGAGTGTGCTACACTCAAAACTCAAACACACATCATTCCACACAAAATCCAAAGTAAATCAAGCCTAATAAATGAACTCTCTTTTGGTCACATCTTTTAATTAGTTTAGGACAAATTCAAATTAACTTAATTAAGTCACTACAACCCATGGCTAACAAAGGGGTAAACTCCAATCCAAAGAATATGAATAATAACACAAGTAAAATTTCACTTCCTAAGAGCAACACATACTAACATAATAAAAAGGGAAAATTAAAACAAAACAACACATGACCCCTAGGTCACAATTTTTCCTTAACCAGATAATTCTAACACACACACAATTACTTGTTGCCATGGTGACCTTAGTTGGATTCTTCTCGAATTCCGATGTGGTTGGTCTCCACTCCCCAATATTGTTGTGAATATAATATACCTGCAGAACAGAGAATACCTCCTTCGGCCTGTTGGCCGCATTAAAACATTCATGCCAAATATACAATATAATCTAAAATAAACGACACATGATTTACTATCATCTATGCAAGTACGATATCACTTACACTTTCTAGCACATTTCTATTCCACATTTCATTTATGTCAAAACGATCATCACATTAGTCCAATTATCAAGTTCTACTCAATATGATTAAACATATCACATGTCATAATTAAAGATAAATAACCCTATCAAAAGTATACAAATATCGTCATCAAATGTCCACCAGTAAACCATATGCATCATATAAAGATCAAATCAATAACGGTCCAATGTCTATGATATCTACTAGCATGCTAAATCAAGAAGCCATAATAATCCATAAGTGAAGTAATCAGTCTCGAAAACAACAAAACAAAATGGTGTCGAAGGGAAGTGGGCACTACATCAAGAAAGTTTACTGATATTTCCAAACCTTGAAAAAATACTTGGACTTCAAAAATAGAAAAGTAAATTAAAAGGAAAATAAGAGCAAGTTGAAGAATAACTGACTAGTATTAAAGCTAGCCACTTTGAATCATAAGAACGAGATTAATATCAAATACTTAAGCCATGAAGTGTTTTTGAACAATATCAATCAATTGCTCCTTTGTGGGGTTGGGAAATGCATCCATCTATTTCACAAACACAAACTTCAATTAAATATGTAAACGCAACGATGAGCCAAAATATAAGCTCTATAACAAACATAAACTTTAGTTAAATATGTAAACCCAATGATGATCCAAATGAAAAAGTTAGAATTGAAGGGCACAAGTCTGAATTTACAAGATTAAAGCTGCCTCCAGTATCTCCATAAATTTGTAGTTTCCAATTTTCTCAAGTTCACCTTCTGTATCATTTGGCATGTTACACATTGGAAGTTACAAGAGTGACAGGTCAAAGGCATAAATGGACACCACACTGAAGACAAAATGAAGATATCTAGATGCGAAAATTCATCTATACTAGACCAATACTAAACTAAAACTAAAAGGATAGTTACATCTATGTTTAATATAAATTCTCCTCAGTTGTGATGAAAAGATACATGTTCAAAACAAAAAAGTCAAGATTTACTAGCATTCCATGAGAAGATTGTTTCAACCCTACAGATTGTACTTCACTAGGATGATTTTTGTTGATACCTTTAGAAAGAGAAGCCATTGTCTTGTGGTGCCATTGTTTTGGCTTGTGGGGCTCTTGGAAATCATCAAAAGCTGAGACATATAAAATATAAATGACTTGATATGCTTTCAAAACAAAAAAACACTACCTGAAATTTAGATAAATAATTGAGTAAAAGAAAATCTATCTAAGATTCTAAATAGATGCAGGACTTGGAATCAAATAGAACTTTAATTTAACAAAAAAAATTCACACTCATTTCTATCATCATCTGTGTGTCCTATTGGTCCGTCTATAACACTCAGATCATTTCTTTGCGACTTCACTTCTATGCCATTGGTGAGAACCTGAAAGCACATAATGGAAAAAACATTTTTTGATAATATTAAAGTGACAACAATGATCTAACTCAATGCAAACTATAGTTGCATATAGAAAACTGCAATTGCATACAGAAAACTACAGTATTTTCCTTTCACTGCCCCCAAAAGTAAGAGGCATATTCTTGTTGGCAATTTTAAGTGACTTTTGACAATAAATAGTAGTAGGTAAATTAAAAACATTCTCCATACATATCTTAACCTACATTTTCTGCCAGCTTGGTTTTTCATTTACAACTGATGAAAGAAAAAATTATCAAGGTAATATTCTCACCAAAAATCTTACCCAACATTTAGTAGGCTTCGACCTTACAACCACAAGCTGTGAAGTGAGCAATGATTTAGTATTTTGAATTGTTAGATAAACATTTTTACCAGGTAACCAGGTACGCCCTGAAAAGATTCAGAAATAGGTACATGTCATGGTATGTTGGGGTTTAGCATACCATGGGCGTGTTTGGGACAAAGGAAAAAAACTGCAAAATATTCTATTTTTTTCTTCTTTTGGTCCTACCAAAAAATCTACATGATGCAAATGAACTGTAACGACCCAAAAATTCACACATGAACAACACAGTGAAAGACAGGATATTTTTTTTTGACTTGCTTTGACACATAACACGACACAACATGTCGTCACAAAGTTACAACCAACTCTGGGAACCACTTGTTATGGGGATGACCACAAGGTCACCGTGGAAACATTCACACCCAAAAGGATAATACACTTTTCTTTTTTTGACAGAACAACATAGAAGTCCAACCACATGACACTCTCACATCTAGGGCAAGCCACAGTAAGAAATGATTGAAGGTTATTTATTTTAGTAAAACACCCTTTAACTCATGTCTTATGTTTTCAGAAAGATTCAATATATGATTTGCACAAATTTATCTTACCAACTGAGTTATTTTCTTATACATTGTACAGTAGTTCACTTAAAGTCTTCTCCTACTTGCTAAATCTTATTATCTTCCAGAAACTAACCATTTTTTTCCCTTAAGCTTGTTTAAGAGTTCACCCAAAAGGGGTAGTGTTCACTAGTTAGCTAGGGATATCAATTTATAAAATTTTACTTTACAAGGATAGTTTCACCTTTGAGTACTTCAGGAATCTCTTGTTCTCAAGTAAGTCATCTCTACATTAATTTATTTGAATATATATATTTTAGTTAACTTCTATAAGGGTTAACCACTCCATTTAATTTTACTTATATCACATCATTACAAGGTGTCAGAGAGTTTTTACTTAACACTTTATTCTCAAAATCAAGGTTTTACAATACTTATGCCAATGTAATGATTGAATATTATTTCTCACCAAGGTAAGTTACTAGTCTAACAACAAAAGGGAAAGAACACTTCACCACGTAGTTTTTTTTCCGAACATACCAAGACAAGAGATCTTCTAAACTCCTTGCAAGCAAAGTTACAAAATTTACAACGCATTGAACTTTCTACAAAGAACTTCATAATTTGAACTGATGAAACTTTTACACTCTTTTCCTTTAATCTACTCGCATAATCCATCTGCACAAATATTTACTAGAGTCAGTTCGCTCGAACTGAGCATGATAAGATATAAACCTCACCTAATAATTTATGCCATCTAGCATTTAAATAAATGAAAGTTTGCAATACTCCTTATCAAATAAATTTCTAACATACATTTAAAACTTAACTGCACATCTCATGATAATACATTTCATACTCATTAATGTTCACTTCCTTATGATTTGCTTACATAAGAACACAATTCCAAGTGACTAGATATACAACCTTAACCATGCAATCAATCATACTTAAATTACAATAATAATAATAACGCTCACCTAATACCCTCAACCTACTTCACATATATAAGTATCCAACAATATTATCTTTCAATTAAATAAAATCACCAACGACATTAAGTTTATATAATAAATACAAGTATCAATCTTATATTATTCATCGATATTACCCAAGTATCGAACCTTAATAGATAATCAATGATATGTAAGTATAATATTGATATTCATCCCAAAATTTTAAGAGTATATTTACGTTAACAAATATTTCACCAATCAACAAGTTCATATATTATTTAGATATCCTTTTGGTTGCTTATTACCATGTCTTATATATTTCTTCTAGTAAAAGAGCCTAACTCATAAGAATGAGTTATGATCGACAATACTGTCATCTGTTGGTAATATGCCAAAGATACATTTGACTAGCTAAGATATGTAAGCGCGGTCCAAGCCACTATAAATACAAGTATCAACATTATCTCAACTCCCAATTGAGATGCAAGTATCAATTTTTAGCTAACATAATAATCATCGTAAATGCCAGAAAATATTCCACTCATTAACCAAGTATTGAAATAACATATTTATCCTTACTGGTTACCTAATAACATAATATACCCTGTTATATAATTCAACCTCCACTTGCATACCCCAATTTATGGGTATTAATTATTGTTCTATAAAATGAAGTTAAATAATTTCAGGTCAACTTCTATCCTTAATGTCATACATGGTATGCACAGTCCCATTATGGCAGTTGTCACCTTTACTTAAGGTTGTGTATGAATCCATTTTAGGGTAGTTCTCATAACTTCCCTATTCATCTGTTTTCTTGCAAAAAAGCATTTCAACAAGCTTGTAAGTCAAAGTATAGGATAAATTTGTAATTTCATAATTCAAGTATTGCCTGAATTCATATGCCATAGGGCCATCACATGTCAGTCAACTTGAAGGATGTACACATTCATGAGAGTTCGATGTATCCAAAATTACTTTAACCAATTCAAAGATCCAAGTAGTGCCTCAAAATTAAGCCATAGAATTATCCACACAGGATAATGTACTTGTGTGCTTAACATATTCGTAAAGGTCATAAAAACAACCCCATTAACACATGATTCAGGAGGGTTCAAATCTAAAATAAATAATCTCATAGTACTAATAATAATAGCAGAGGGCCTGGTGAGGAGTTTTCAATAATCCCCAAGGTAAACGGTAATCAAAAGAGTCAGATGGTATCTAGAAAGGCCAGTAAAACCAGTATGACTCCCCAAATAGAAGCCCCCAATTCTAATGGGTTTATATCATTATCGAACCACAATAAAAGAGAAGCATAGTCTTCCAAGAAAATTTTCATTTTCAAGCCATGTTCTACAAATAAAAAACAATACAAGGAATATTTTAATTCTCATACACACACCACAATATTTTCTACAGAGACCACTGTTCACAGGGATAATCATGGCAAAATGATAAACCAACTTTATAAGATCGATAAACGAGAATCAATGGAGAGATTTCTTCTTGTCAATAAGATAAACAGGAAAGGGGAGAGAGATCAGCTCATGCAATTATGATTAAAATTCATTTGAAACCCATCTGTTTCTAGGCATCTCTTTCAAGAAAGAGTCAATATATGTAAATACATGTTATATAATATCCAGAGTCCAAACGCTATTTACTTAGTAAAACAAAAACACATCAACATTCCAAAAGAAACCCACATCTACAACATTCGAACAAAATTGCAAAGATTGATTTACCAAATACTAAAGGGAATAAATTATTAAGAGAGAGGGTTAGGGCTTATCATGCCTGTTTTAAACGCATCCACCAGCAACATATCTAGCAGGGACTGCATAAGCCACACGTCCACTGATCCACTTCTTTTAGCTTTGAAAAACACCACTCCAGGCTCCCCTTAAGACGGCACAGCCAGGAGGAAAGTAAAGGATAAAATGCCGCTGTCTAACCCCTGCTAACTGCCCTGGGTGCTGAGCTCCAACGGTTTCAAAATCCCCAACAACATCCTCCCAAACTCACGTGGCCAGAGGCAAGGAAGGGACAGAGTAGGGTAAAAAAAATGAGGATATTTACATTGCATGCGGCCAACAAGAAATTAATGCTCCTTCCCCCAAAACGTATCAAGAAACAACATAAAACCATGTCCATAGTTTGTGTTATCAGACCCTCATCTACGGGGCAGAGTAGAAGAAAAAGGGCACGCGTGGAGGAATGGTTTGTATTCAACGTTTGGTACAGGAAGAGGGGGGGTAGGAATATGCAGGCAGAGGCAATCTATGCTTCATGAATATTCTGATGATGAAATGGGATCCACCTCTATGAGATTCTCTTCCATGAGTTACATTGTAAAAAAGTAAGTTCTCAATAGAGAATCTTTTGCAATAAATTTCATCAGGTCCGGCTCCTGGTAAACACTCTCACTGTCACATAGTCAATTTTGATAAAAAAGTATCTTGAAGGAGAATCCTGAATTTGAGGATGCATTCAATACTGAACAGATAACAACATAGTTGGACAACCTGCCATTGGAAGCGCTCAAAAGGGCTTCTACTAAACTGCAACATGCCTGCCGCCTGGCTAATCCCTGTTGCAGGTCATTGCTATGGATCCCTGACAAGAACACACCTCACAGCACCCAAAGACCGTGAGTAACGACCTCTACCCACTATCTCTAGCTTCCTCAAAAACCACCATATCGAACCCATTCTGTCTCCCAAGGAGGCCCAGGAAGAAAAACGGCCTTGACAGAAAAGATTTTTGCGGCCCTCCTGCCCACGGAACCAGGTCCAAATGTAGTTTAGGAACAGGTGCCCATCAAGGAAAATAGAATTTTCCAAGGCCTCTCAACCACTCCACATGCAGTCCATCAAAGAAAAGCTTCATGGCGGTCCAAGAAGAATATTGGCAGGTAGTCAACAAGAAACATAGAAGATGCAATCAGATTAATAAATAAAGGAAGTGTGCCACCATTTAAGAAGAGTCCCACACGGCCTAGTAAAAAAGGATTAAGGAAGTGGCAGTGCCATCAAAGTTACCCCCATATTTCAATAAAAAGTTTAATCACCTACACATGGATATTCTCGTAGAACTGATTTAGCATATTACTTGCAATCAATTTTTTGTTGTATTTATAATTTTCATGTTCCTTGTAAATTCCTATCATTTTCATTTATCCCATGTTGAAACAGACGATGAACTATGCCCTTACTTTATGGGAACGTACAAATTTCTTATCAACTGTTCATGTATGTATTAATCATGACAAATTTGATGGTTGACCCTTTCTTAAATGATTTTAATGATGGTTGTTCAACAACTCTCCCTTCATAGTAACTATATTTTTATGTTTTGAAGTTGCTAGTTTTCATGTTTAGGTGTATCATTGGGCACAATAAATTACCACCCCCTTTAAACCTAACATCCTTAGCTTCCAATGGTTGAACTTTATAGATATCCTTATCTTAAATGAGGCGTAAGATTAAGACAACAAATACAATTATAACATGAAAATACATCATTTCTGGAACCTAAGATTCATAATTCCAATTGTTGTTATTTAGATAATAAGGTTGGTGGGAACTAGCCTATGTTCCTCTGACTGGGGGTTCTTTAAATATAATGCTTTCTATTAAA
>JAHRHJ020001027.1:0-36708 GCA_019776745.2 Taxus chinensis | reverse complement strand
GGTTAATTTTATTCAAAATGTAGTTGATGTAGGATGTCTATAGTTGTCATATTATTCATCTCAAAAACAAATAAATTGCAAAATGATGGTCACTCTAGAAAATATTTTTAGTCAGATCATGAGTTCAAGGTATAGAACAGAGCATGGAAGGATAAACAAGAAGGACGATATCCTGTTGCAAGTGCCCAAGGAAAAAACATTTTCTTAGAAAGGATGTGATGAACATTGAAAAAAAAAATTATCACCTTATGTCAAAGTTCAGGATGTGTTATCATGGGAATATGACGATTTGTTGAAAATAATTCAATCCAAATATATCCCAGTATTTAAAATTGATTGGTATCTATATCTCAAACCAGTTAGGTAAAAAAAAAGGGTCAGTAAACCCCAAGTAGAGGCCCTACATGAGAAAATAATTGTCTAAACTCATCGAGGCTAAGATTATTTTTCCCATTAAGTACCTACTTGGCGGTGTGAACTTGGTTCCAATGAGAAAGAAGAATGGTGAAATAAGGCTCTCATATATTTTAGAGATTTAACACGGCCTCTCTCAAGGATCACTATCCTTTTATATTTAAGAGTAGATTTTGCAATAATTGGATGGATCTGAGATATTCAATGCTGATGGCTATTAGGGTGTTTAATCAAAATAAAAAGTGAAGGAGCAGTCTCAATACAAGACTGTGTTTGTTAAATACCAAAGGGAATGTAGTCATATCAAAAATTCCTTTTGTTTATCAAAAGTAGGTTACCTTCCAAAGATAAAAGGAATGTCTTTAAAGGATTATATATAATCAATTCATCTGATATCAGTGTTTTCTCCAAGAAGAGTGTAGACCACAAGAAGAACCTGGAGAAAGTAATTAAAAAGATGTAGAGGTTGTAGTATCTATAGCCCCAAATATGTAATTTTTGGCAATCCATAGAGTAGATTTGGGGTATGGTGTTTATAAGAGGCATTTCCATTGATCTAGAAAGAGTCTCTACAATCATTTCAGTTTCCTGCCATTCACAAGAATATTTTGCCAGTCATTCCTCACTAAGATTTTAAATTTGTTAGCACTTTATACCTGGCTTCGGCGGGTATGTAAAAATCCAATTCAAACTTATGCTTAGAACATATTTCATCTTTAGAGGGACCACGGAGGGAAAGAAAGCTTTGACAAGATCAAACGAGAATATATGGGCTCCTAAGTATTAAATTCCAATTATGAAAGAAATTTTATCTTATACACGCATGGAGTCGGTCTTGTATTGCCACAGTTTTAAACCCAGCCAAATGATAAAGACTGGAACAAATGTAGCCTTCTTAGCCAAACCTTGAGGATTATGAGCTTAATTATAAGCCATATTGAGACAACAAGTGTTTTCCATCATGTGTGCTTAAATAAATTTAAAAAAAAAAAAAAATTATGAATTGTTAGATAGTCGTGTAAAGGTTCTGGTATCATATACCAGAGTTCAAGATTTTCATTATGGGAAACAAAGATCATTGATGGGTAACCAAAATCATGAATATGAGTGACCAGTAAGGCGCAAACTGGTTGTAAGAGGTATGCTCTCTAAATACAACTAGATGATGATGTGGTGACTGAACCAGAGAAATTTATTCCTTAGAAGAGGAGATCTACAGGGAACATGAGAGAATGAAGGACATAGCAGTGGATAGTGGATGAAGATAATGAGAAAATTCCTCTCCTCTGGTCTAGTATCCGCTACGGTTTCAGCAAAGCAAAGAGGTTGTTCATTAAGGTTGAAGTATTTTCAATGTGATAGTTGATGACATACTAATCTAAAAGGAAAATGATGGCATGTTGGCTCAGATTATTGAAGATGAGCAAATATAATAGGATTTTGGCTGAATTTTATGATATGATTTCTTAGACAGAAATATCTACTAAGCTACAAATATGAAGATCATTAAAAAAAAGTTGTAAATCCACTTTTTAAGACTTAGATAGAAAAAAATTTTGTTTTAATAATGTTCTCTAGTATAATTAATATAATTCAGAAACACACATTCAATTCCAAATTCCACCTCAAAATAGGAAAACCATAGCAGACTATAAGTGCTCGGTTGAAACCACCAATATCTCAATTTCATGATCTGTATTAAAAAACGATATCTCATGTTAACGGGTTTAAGAGTATACTTAAATATACTTTTTTTCCTTTACCACTTTTACATGCACCCAAGTGTTCATCTAAGAATCCTATTTGAATATATGTTACAATATTCATCTTAAATTCCACATAGTAGATAGGTGAATAAGACAACCAACCAACATCTGTGAACTTTGGAAAAGGGTTTTTTTTTAAACATGACTAACCAATTGTTTACATTTCCAAGACGAACATACTCAACTAAAGGAATATGTACATTCACCATAATTGTATTTTATCTAGATTTTTCATCCTTGGATACTGTCAAACTAAATATTGAAATCAAAGTTCACACTAAACAAGGGCAGCTACATGTACTAATGCTTGGATGATACTCATGATGGCGACTAGGGATACATAGGCAACTTAATTGACTTTCATCGATGGGTGTGTCTAGTTACCCTAAGTCAAAACATGAGAATTGACCACTAACCCTAATCCGGTTTCGATTCTTTTTTAGGGTCAGAAACCATGACAGAACGTTCAACTTATGTCAATAAAATTTAATTGAAAATAAGTGGGGGGTTGTGTACATAGCTATTTGCATCATACTACGCTCGTAATGACTCCTGTATATCAAGGTACTCTGTTATATTTCGCTATGATAACAAAAAAATTCGAAACTAAGTGCCTCAATGAAACTAACATACTTAAAAATAGTAACATTTAAACTGGTGATTATTATCTTAATATTTTAACGATATAAAAACACAATAAGGTCTCCATTATGATGAATTACCCAAAGAAGGGTATGAGGGTATTCTATAAAGAGAAAGGTATAAGGATTAAAATAAGAAAACCTTACTTATTCTACAATCATGTTTTTAAATCATTTTATTAGTAATAAGTCATTTTCATTTATTGATATGTGGAATTCACATTAGAAAAGTTATTTCATTAAGTTTTCTCAATACAGTCTAAACATTGAACAAGAATTTTTCAAAAACTATACATTAGACTATGGAATAGCGTAAGTCTAAACTTATAATAACCTTATAAACATCCATTGCTTAAGGAATATTTATATCTAAATAAGGAACATAAAAACTGTGATGTCGAAATCGCAACACCTGAATGTACTGAACCGATGGAGTTGAGGACTTCTCAGTACATTGCATACATGGAGCTTTTCACAACAGTGAGGGACTGTGAAAAACTGGAAAAGCTCTCATGATGAAGGCCGGTTCCTATTCCTCTATCAGATGCCACACGTAGAAAAATTCAGCGGGTTTACTAAAAAACCTAATCCAAACTTGCCAAGGAGGACAGGGTAAGAAAATGATATAAAATAAACAACCTCTAAATACAAAGGTGATGCATTAAGGAAATGCAGACACATGTCTTGCCAATAAAACATTAGACATTAAAAATGTAATGCAAGATCATGCATAGAAGTAGGATTCACAGTGGAAAGCTCAGGGGGATATAAATAATTGAATAAGAGAAGGTTGAGAATTCATCCACAGACATGCATTAAATTTCTCCAAAGATTGACACAACACACTGCAAAATGCCAAGAGGGTAAGTTGGCATTAAGTTTCAAATAGGATGCTTCTTAACTCACAAGTTCACCTCCAAAGAGAAGAGGGAGGGGCAACACAAGAAATGTCCAACTTTAGAAAGAAGCCTCCTTACAATTTATAAAGAAGAATGAGAGATTAAAAAGAGGAAGAGGAATTCCCAAAAACTACCCCAACCACCTATAGGTTGCATTTAATTTATTTCATAATGATGGTAGGGTGAGAACCCCAGCAAACCAAAAGTTTGTGCGAACACTGTATTTTGAATTTTTTTTTTAGAATTTTTTCTCCCACAATAAAGGATATCCAGGTCGTAGTTGGACAGAGGACCGAAGCTTCAATAAGGCCAACCTTGCATGAATCGAGCTCCCAGTCAAAGTTATGGCCATTGAATATCTGCGCCAGGGTTTGCTTCCTGTTAGCGCTCAAAATGTTGCGCCTCCTGAAGGGGCGCCACATTAGGTGCATCCATGTGTTGTGTCGACATCCTCTACATGTGCCAAGCGTGATACCTTTTCACTGTCAACACTCTGTGCATGTGCCATTATATGCGCAAGGGCGCATCCTTTGCCCTGTCGACATTCATTGATGTGCGCCACTTCTGTGTGCCAAGGGTGCATCGTTTGCCCTCTCGACATTCGTTGTCATGTGCCAAGGGCACATCGTTTACCCTATCGACACTCCATGTCATGTGCCATTTCTATCGCAAGGTGATCCATACCTGTCGACATTAATGTCGTGCGCCACTTATGTGCGACAAAGGGCGCATCTTTGCCACTGTCGACACTCCGTGTCATGCGCCATTCTTGTGTGCCAAGGGTGCATCATTTTGCCCTATCGACACTCCACACCCCCCTTGTCATGGCACCATTTTGTTTGAACCAAGCGGTGCCAAATGACAGGGATTTGAGCTTCTTTGATTTCTAGAATCTTCTCATGTCTATATTCTACCTGGGGGGAAGATATATACAAAACAATTTGGCTGAATCAAGGGATTACCTGCCTGCTAGGTAGAAATCAGTGCATTTTATTAAGCATTGGGCATGGAGTCATAGAAATAACCTGAAACCAACTTGAATTATCCCGATCACTCATATCGAAACCCCTTCTTCGAGAGCCACGCTGATGACTGTTAGAAATCCAACTAGGAGCAGCAAAACCTGTGCCAAAGCACTTAGGGAACTGAAAAACCTAACTACAAAAAGACAATGTGATATGCCACCTTAGAGGAATGAAATATCTAGGCTAATATTTATAAGGGTAAACTTTTTCCTTTTAGTAGCAATGTTTAAGATAGATTCCATTACCCGGAATCGGGGGAGTCTCACCATCTAATGTCAGACAATTGGAGGCCATTACTACTTTTCATCCCATGATATGTAGGGGCACTCCAAATTGCATCAAACTTGGAATGCCTCCTAGTTTTTTCCCGTCTGCATCCCATTTCAGAACTTAGGTCCCCCTCATGAAGGTCCTTTTCTTGCTCTTATCAAACCAATCTTTTAACTAAGGCCTCGGGTCTTTCAATCATATGAACAGCATTTTGCCTCTGGATTTCTTTGAACTCCATCAACTCTGCATTAACTAGCCTCATTGGTTCCAACTCAGCAACTCCAACTGCTTCAGAGCCCAATGCTGGCCATTATAATGACTAGGCACAACCCTGGCCTCTTTTCCATAAACTAACTTGTAGGGAGAATGACTGTAGACCTCTTTGCGTTATCCTGCAGGCCCCATAATGCTGATTTTAGATTGCGTATGCATGTTCTCGGGTTTTCATTAAGAGTCTTGAAGATTCTATAGCAAATTTTTGTCATGGGCTCTGCCTGTCATTACCATAAGGGTAATTAATTTGAAGAGGTGCTCAAATAGATTCATTCTGATTGATAGCCCATCTGTAATCTTGGAACCTAGAATGCAATGCATTGTCTGATATGCTAGTGGCCGGGCACACCGAACCTGGTTCACTATTTCCTTCATAAAAGTCTTCGTATGTTAGACTCATTTGCTTCTTTGAGCGCCGGCTTGCTTCGGTCCACTGGTGAATGTCCGGTTGCATGAGATCCACTTGTGGCCTTGGCTGAGTTTCGATTGATGACCTCGACGAAAGTCCAATCCCCAGTGCATAATGGTTAGTCAACAGCAATTGGGTTTTTGTAATGAAGTGTGCTAGTCTTTCTTTGCTGTGAAGAGGACACATTTCTTTGCACTCTTATACATGTTATAGCAAGTCCTGGAAGACTGTCGGCCAAATAAATACCCTTTTGGCCTTCAGATATTGAGAGCTGTTACTCGGGGGTGAAACGTCCTCAGAATCTCCTATCAGTGAATCTCGTAACACCCTTTTATTGATTGTCCCAATGCACCTAAATGTAGAACACTTGATGTCATTTCTTAAAACAAAATACCATCAACAAGCCATATGGAATGCTTTGTAATCTGAAGTATCTCTCTTTGCTGTGACTCCATTTCGGGGGGCATAGGCCTTGTCTATAGAAGTGTTTATCATATTTTGCAGTCCAACAAGAGTAGCACGTATCATTTCTTGTTCATTGATCATCCGTAGTACCAAGACCACCTGTTTTCTTACCGCTTAAACTTGTTGAATCAAGGTAGCTGCTCAACATAGTCCTTCCCACGTAATAGTTTAGTGACCTAATTTTGATGTTCATATTCATGACATGAGTTATCCACACCTGCACGTTTCTCATCAGATCATTGTTTAGAAGGAAGTCCCTGACTCACGCATGAGAGACCAATATTGGATCTTGTGGATGAGACTAGGTGCTTGAATTTTTTAAAGCTCCTGATTATGCAAGCGACATGCTTTTCAATGAAAGAGCTACACTAGTTTCGTATTCATAAAGCTATTGACTGAAGAAGAAGCAACTGGTTGTTCTAATCATCCTTTGTTTTTTAGTACAGGGATTGCAGAAATAGGTACCCACCACCAAAGCAATAGAACCACGAAAGTCCTTGGAGAAGTATGGATTGACGAGAGTAGAGCTTGAGATATAGCCTCTTTTAGCCTCAAAATTTGGCCTTGGCCTTCAGAGCCACTTAAATGCCATGCTCTTCTTTAACATCAACATTATTGGCTTCAAAAGAGTAGCAAAATTGGGAACAACCTGTGGACAAAAGTTATTCCTTTCCAAGAAGCTTGAAGGCCTTTTGTGACTTGGCAAATGCAATGATCGAATCACTTCAACTCTTTTCTGGGTCAATGTCAACCCTTCATTTGAACAAATGCCTAGAGTTTCCATAGTGAGCCAAAAAATATGCATTTGGGGATTCAATGATACCCAAATCTTCTACCCTCTGAAATATTGCCTCAAGTGACAGAGGTGATCCACTGCATTTGTTAGAATACAGTGATGTCGTCAATCTATATCAAAACTATTTTATTGATCCCAACCCTTACATGCCATATCCATTGCCCTTTGGAAAGTGGGCCCATAGCATTTGACTAGCCCAAATGGTATTTTCTTGTAGGCATAGGTCCCCATTGGTGGTGAAAGCCATCTTTAATGGTCATATTCATTCACCATCACCTGATTGACCCTGATTAGCCATCTAGAGCAGAGAATCTCTTTTGAACGGATACTACTTACAATAGTGTTACATTGAAGGAAGTGGGTAAATGGTATTTGAGAGATGCCCTGTTTAGGTCTCAAAAAAAAATCCACACACAACATGATTACTCCACTTTCTTCCTGACCGAACCAAGTTTTGCAACCCAGATTGGAGTGCTTGATCAAGAATCATAATGCTGGCCCTCATTAGCTTATCAGCTCTTCTTCATTAGATGTTTCAATTTGAGGGTTTGATGGCTCTACTTCTATCCTGATGGCTTAGCATTTGGATCCACAATCTATGGTAGTTGTGACAAATTGGAATGAATCCTCTTAAGTTTCTAGCTCCAAGCGAAGACATCTGGAAATCTTGGCAAAGTTGTATGAAATCTTGATTTATCCTGCTTCAGTGGCCAACTTACCAATTTGAAGAGTTTTGCCTTCCCCCCCCCGAGGAATTGGCCATTGAATCTTCTCTCTTGACCTGTATGTTAGCCTTTCCTGTACAAAATGGTCGTTTTAGGGTTTGAATATAAATCCAATGTTACTAAACCCTTAGGAAGCTTGTTTGTCCACAACTGCACTATTGATACCCATAATGATGCTCTAATCGTCCTGATTCCTAGCTGAGAATTCATAGGCCTCCTTCTGTTAAGAAATTGAATGATTGTTGATCGTTCGCAAAACACATGCAACTTGTTTATTAGTCTGGAACGATGCCTTCCCAAAACCATGGATATGTGGCTGTGTTTTTCCCCCTTCTAATGGTTGTCAACCAACATCAAACGTTGCTCAACTGTGCTGCGAGCCTATCTAGACTTCTTTTTTCTTCCGGGTATGGACACAATGTTGAAAGCCTTGAAAGCCTCAATTGAGGACCAGACCCCTATTCTGAGCTATTCAGCAAGTCGTTCTTGTAGCATGTTGTCCCCTAACTTAGTTGACGATTAGATACTATCTTCCAAAAAACATGCAAGTTCTTTATGCCCCTTTTCCTTGGAACCCAATGAATTCAATGAACTCAATTGCTTCGTATTCAGCCACGTTGTTTTGAATAGAAAATTGGAAACGAAAGGCTGAAAAATATTGGATGTCTTGTGGTGAAATCAACATTACACCACCTCCAACCACCTTGTCGCTTCTCAAACCATCAAAAAATTAATTCCAAACTTTGTTGGCATCATTTTGGTCAGGCCTGCATGATGTTGGGAATGGTTGAATTTCTTCGTGTATACAATTGTGTACACACCCAATTCAAATTCTTCAATATCCTTGTATGGGTCAAATCATGACTCTTGTTTGCCCATTCATCTAAAGTTAAATGCAGGAATTCCCTCGACCTTAGTACCTATTTTCTAGATCACTTGACACTCGCAGGATCAACATTCCTGAGCAATTGAAAATTGATAGGTTTGGTACAGTTGAGGGCTCATATGAAATTGACAATTGGTTCTGACCTGATTGTTGCTTGGCTCCACTACCTTATCCTAAAAATCATGAGTGACCCAATCTATGAGATAAATATCACAGATTTTTACAGTGAAGGCTATTGATAGAGACAGCAAAGAGTGGCGGGGCAAAGGTCAATCACAGCCACATCTTGAACAGAACTGTAACAACATTAGGATAGGAATGTAGTTGTTAGGCTTAACCCCTTGATGACTCCAACAGTTCCTACTACCCATTCCATTCTAGCTCACTGTAATACATCCTTTCAGCGGCTTGGCTCATATTTCAAACCCAAGGTGATATGATAGTTGCTTTTCCATCACTGGAAAACTTGATCAGGAAGAGTAGAAGGAATTTCCTTTTTAGTTGTTGTACTAAGCGGTGTTCCAACGACAAGAATGACACATAGAATGGGGTAGTATTTAAATTCTTGTTGTCTAGCACCCATCCTTTGTTGCACTTGCATTAGCTGAGAACTTTGTCATGTCCCTGGTTTGATAAATTTGTTGGCAGACCAATTAGCCCATGCCAGCTTGCAATAAATCTCGTTGCCCTGGGAAAGTAAGTGATTCCAAATGGAAATGGTTTCACATGTGTCTTCTTCCTTTGATCAGATGATGTTGAAAGGATGAATTGTCCTTTGTTGTCCGTTACGTGGTGTAACCTTTTGGAGCTGAACAGGGCATGTGTGGCTAGGTTGTTTTGGCACATGTTGGAGCGTGATTGGTCTACTAACCCCTGTTGGGTAGGAGTGGACTGAGAACAACTGGATTACACAGTCGTCCCTCTCGATTTATCTGGTCTTGGACCGTGTGTTGGCAGCCACGCCTTGAAAATGCTGTGGGTTAACTCACAGAAGTCTCCAATTTGCAATTGGCCAATGTGGTTTCTGTTGGAAGGTCCTTCTGTTGCCATTTCCTGTGTTGATTCTCCTCCAGGCTTGGTTCTCGAGGACAAGAACACCAATGGTTGCACCATCAAGCCTAATTAAGTGCACCATTGAACCTGCCGACTAATTGTGAGGGGTAGATGCAAGCCGGTTTAACACCAGTCGTACTCCGGTGCCAGTTATTTGTCATTTGTTTTGTCGGGCCAAGATCTTGAGGATGTCGTTGCATTTGAATCATTTACGGTTGAAATGGACCCCTGGGTTCAGATGAGGTTTGTCCTTGGTTTTGGTTTGATTTGCAGCATGAATGGTTTGTCTATTTGTTGGGAGGGGGCCTAGCTTGGTACTGATGCTGAGGCTGATACGGTATAGCACTTTGAGCTTTTTGTCTTTTGCTAGTTCCACTAGTCATTCCAAGGTTCTGCAGTGTTTCATGACCTACGCAATTCCTTGAATTATTTGAAGAAGTCGACACCTCATTATTACTTGATTTCTAGGAGTTGATGGATTCAACTCTGGTGCTTTGATTGGTTGAGATTTACCATGTCCAGATAGAGAGGATTGGTTTGGACTTGGTGCAAGCTTGCCCAGCTTGGATCAAATAGTTATCTGCTTGATAGCTGTGTCGAGGACCCTGGCAGGCATGTTCCTCTCCATGTTTTGATCATCATGCTATGTCGGATTATAGCCTTAAGGAAAATAAGAATGCTCCTTCAGCAGTTGGTCTCACAGCATTGAATCCGTCACATGTCGTTGGAATAAGTTGAAATTTTCAAGTTTGTTCATTGAAGCCCTTTTGATTGTTGTCAGTATGTTCAATAAAGATAAATTGTCTCCCCTCGCCCCGAATGGTTGCAAAGAGCGAACAAAGTTGGTATCCATTAGTTAAAAGACCCTGACCATAGGTAACTAAACATGTAAGGCCCTTACCTTTGAAGATGAAGCCAACAAATTTGACTGCAAAACCATTTCATTATTTAGTGAAATTGCACATGCATTAAGCCAATATCCTGGATGTGATCAATAGGAAAGTTAGTATGATTGTCTCTGTAAAATAGGGTATATTCTTTAGGGCTTGCAACGAGAATTTGATTCTGAGCATTTAGGGCAAGGGGATCCTACCGTGAAATTGAACAAAGGGATCGGTTGGTAATGTGCCATTATGATTGGCCTAAGACCCTGGTCGATGCGAGAAAGAAAAAGGACCTACCAGGTGGAGTTGTAGACAAAGTCCTGTTAGGTGGAGGTCGCATATTTGTGGTCTTCTCCTCTCCTTCTCATCTGGTTACAGTTATAAAGTGGACAAATAGCACCCTCTTGCCTGAGATTATACTAGTTCTCTGGAATTCTTCTCAGGGTTGGGAAACTTGGCTGCTACACCACTCTAAAAACATTTTTTGTTTTTCATCCCCTTCGGAGTCGCGGATGTGTTAGAAAAAAAGAGCCCAAAGGCAGACTTCTGCCAAGGTACACACCAAACAGTGGACAATATTTTTTTTAAAAAAAGAATTTTTTGAAAGACATGTTGGTATTTTGAGATTTTAGAGTGGGAATTTGATTTGGAATGACAGTCCCAAAAATCCAAAAATTGCCAGACTTTGAAAACCGAAATACGAAAAATAAAAAAACCATGAAAATTTTGAAAGTCAAAATTCTCCAAAAATCTAAGAATACCCTTTGAAGATTGTATCCCCAGATCTATCAACTGGTTGAAATTTTGGACTTGTTTTGAGCAAGTTTAAGTCCTTTGAAAATTGATTTCAAAGTTCAGCCCAGAAGATGAAAATATGAATTGTAAAACCACAATTTTTTAAGTCTGCATTGCTTGAAAGTTCAGTCAATCTGGGTGGAATGACCTAGTGGTCCCATCGAGCGTGCCAAAATTGTTGATGTTGAATAGCAGCACCCTGAATTTCTGCAACACGATGGGTTGAGACTCTCAGTACGATGGCATAACATGGAGGCTTTCCCAAGTGTGGGACCTGTGAAAACTGAAAGCTTCTCATGATGGAAGGCCGGTTCCTATTACTCGTTCAGATGCACACGTAGAAAATTCAGAGGGTTTACTAAAAACCAATCCAACTTGCCAAGGAGGACAGGGTAAGAAAATGCATAAAATAAAACACTAAACATACAAGGTGATGATTGCACCGAGGGAATGAAGAACCACCTGTCTGGCCAATAAACACACAGACATTAAAAGCAATGCAAGATCATGCACAAGCTAGCCATATTCAACAGGAAAAATCAGGGGGAAAAAATGAATACAGAGAGGGTTGAGAATCATCCACAGACAGCATTAATTTTCTCCAAAGATGGAGACAACACACTGCAAAATCTAAGAGGAAGGGTGCATACCGTGTCAAATGGGAGGTTTTAACTCCACAAGTTCACCTGCCAAAGAGAAGAAGGGAGGGGTTAAAAAAGAAATGTCCAACCTTTAGGAAAGAAGCCCCCTCCTTACAATATTAAGAAGAATGAGAGATAAAAGAGAGAGGAAGTCCAAAAACTACACCAACCACCTCTAGGTTTGCATTTAATTCATTTCATAAGATGGTAGGTGGAACCCCACAACCCCCCCCCCCCCCCCCCCACAAAGTGGCGAAACGAACGTATTTTTCATTTTTAAGAATTTTTCTAACCCAATTATTAAAGATATCCATGTCAGTGGGACAGAGGACCTCGTAAGCTTTTCCAACAATTCCCAACCTTGCATGAATCCGAGCTCCAGTCAAAAGTTAGGCCATATGGAATATCTGAGACAGCCTACGGTCTACTTCCTGAAAGCGGGCTCAAAATGTTGCGCCTCCTGGAAGGGACGCCATGGGCACCATCTGTGTGTGTTTCAACATCCTAGTACAGTGTGCAAAAGGCATTCTTTCAAGGTCGACACTCCGTGTCATTGCGCCAGTTCTGCCCTTGTGGCCAAGGATGTGCATCCTTGCCCCTGTCGAAATTCATTGTTGCTGCGACACTTCTTGTGCGCCAGGGTGCATCGTTTGCCCCCCTATCAAAACATTCATGTCGTTGGCCACTTCTGTGTGCAAGGGTGCATCATTTACCCTGTCGACACTACGTG
This sequence comes from Taxus chinensis, assembly GCA_019776745.2. NCBI lineage: Eukaryota > Viridiplantae > Streptophyta > Pinopsida > Cupressales > Taxaceae > Taxus > Taxus chinensis. Next base: position 24,036 of record JAHRHJ020001027.1, on the reverse strand, counting down.
TCATGACCGCCCATTTCTGTGTGCCAAGGGTGATTCTTTACCTGGCTCATTCATTCTCGGTGCCAGTTGTGTGCCAAGGGCGATCTTGCCACTTTCGACACTCTGTGTCATGCACCATTCTATGTGCCAAGGGCACCAAATGATAGGGATTTGAGCTTCTATGATTTCTAGAATCTTATGCCTGTCTGTATCTACCGGGGGAAAGAATATACAACAACAACCAATCATCATTATGGATTCATAAAAATGTCAAAGAATCATACATAGCTCAGTATTAATTACAAAGGAAACATCCGTTTCTTCTCTATTAAGCACTGAAGTCCTATTTCGTGCCATCAAAAAAACATATGCCCTCGTTTAGTTAATAATGAATCCAAACTATTTTATCATAAACATTAATATTCCTTTTCTAGGTAAGTATGTACTTACCATTATCAACTTAGAGGTTACTCTCCCCAAAAGAAATAATAAAATTAACACGTATATATCCTCAATCCTAGGACGCATGCCTATCATAGAATCTACATGATATATATTTTAATATTGAAAATATATCTGTAAATCCCCATTATCAAAAGAATGTATTATCTAGAAAAAATTATAAAGACCAAAGTTTGAGGGAACCTTAGGACAATTAATCCGACTCGACATCTTACTGAGACGAATTCATTATGAAAAAGAATTCACCACTCTCTAAAATTAGTTAAGTATTTCAAAGGTTACACAAAAAGCCTTTCCATCAATAGAAAATAATTTTAATTTCAAGTAATCAACATCTGGGGAAGCACAACAATAATATTGTCAAAAACAATTATAACAACATCCGTAATTGTTTTGAATTAAAACAATAATAGGTTTAATATACCATATACACAATAAAGATGTTTAATTAATATAAAATGCATAAGAATCTATAGTTAATTTAATTAATTAGCCTTAACAAGGCTTTTATCTAATATTTAAAAAAAGAAACCTTGTTGTTAATGAAATGTTCCAAATACAAAAACAAGATTCAATTAGAAAGACTCCATAAAAGATTTTACCATTAGCACAAAAAGAGAGGATCATAGAATAATAAGAAATAATGTCAAGAAGGAATTAATTAAACCAAAATAATTAATTCTATCTCAAAAAGGGATATGAAAACTCATTACACATGTAATCATTTGTTGTAAACAACAACTAATTAAGAAAGAAGGTACTTAAAACATTATTCCATCAATCTTAAATTCTCAATTTATTTTCCAACCTAAGTTCCCACAAACTCAACCTATCTAATTAATCTAGAAGAAGTGATTTTATAATAATATAACTTTATAAAAAAATGGATGTTGTTTTTAATATTCAAAATATAACAACCTAGACTAAACATGATGATCAAACAAGAAGATACAACTTTAATAACATCCTGTTCCAACATCTTGCATAACCAAATCCTACTATAATCAAAGATTTATGTTGATCAAAACTAACAAGCAGTACAGGTAAGAATAGTGTAAACAAACAAGGGGATTTGGTACTAAGCCTAAATAAAAACAACTTAACAAACGGTAATAGTTCCGTGAGAACCTAGCTATCACACTAAGTCAAGCTCAATGAACAAAAAAAAAGTAATCATAATCCTTGAATATTAAAACAATCATATTAGCATTGCTTCATGTCTCCATATGCTACTAATGAAGAAAGGGAACAGATGTTTAAAAGCAAAACCGCAAGGTTTATCTTAGCAAAAAGACTGAATAAAAGATCAAGGAAAGAACGTGGAGAGACCAATAATTGGATCTTGTTGTTTGAGACTAGGTGCTTGAATTTCTTTAAGCTCCTGATTACTGCAAGGACATGATTTTCAATGAAAGAGTACCTAGTTTCGTATTCCTCCAAGCCTTGACTGAAGAAAGCAACTGGTTGTTCTAATCCTCCTTTGTTTTGTTGTACCAGGATTGCAAAAATCGTGTCCCCACCACCAAAGGCATATAGCACGAAGTCCTTGGAGAAGTCTGGATTGACGAGAGTTGGAGCTTGAGATATAGCCTCTTTTATTGCCTCAAAACTTTCCTTGCCTTCAGATGTCCACTTAAATGCCATGCTCTTCTTTAACATCAGCGTTATTGGCTTTACGAGAGCTGCAAAGTTTGGAACAAACCTGCGGACAAAATTGATCCTTCCCAAGAAGCTTTGAAGAGCCTTCTTGTGACTTGGCAATGGCAATGCTTGAATTGCTTCAACTCTTTCTGGGTCAATCATCAACCCTTCCTTTGAAACAATATGGCCTAGAAGTTTTCCCTCGTGAGCCAAAAATATGCATTTTTTGGGATTCAATGATACCCCAAATCTTCTACATCTCTGAAATACTTGCCTCAAATGACAGAGGTGATCCGCTACATTTTTTGAGAATACAGTGATGTCGTCAAGATATATCAGAACTATTTTATTGATCAACCCCTTAAATGCCATATCCATTGCCCTTTGGAAGGTGGCTCCAGCATTTGATAGCCCAAATGGCATCTTCTTGTAGGCATAGGTCCCCCATTTGGTGGTGAAAGCCGTCTTGAATTGGTCATCTTCTTTCACCATCACCTGATTATACCCTGAGTAGCCATCTAGGAGAGAGAATCTCTCTGAACCGGATACTACTTGCAATATTTGTTCCATTGAAGGGAGCGGGTAATGGTCTTTGAGAGATGCCCTATTGAGGTCTCGAAAATTCCACACATAACCTGATTTCTCCACTCTTCTTCCTGACCGGAACCAAGTTTGCAACCCAGCTTGAGTGCTTGATCGGGAATATAATGCTTGCCTCTATTAGCTTGTTTAACTCTTTCTTCATTAGAGGCTCAATGTGAGGGTTGACTAGGTCTCTGCTTCTGCCTGATGGGCTTAGCATCTGGATCCAATTCTATGGTATGTTGTGCCAACTTTGGATTGAATCCTCTCAAGTCTTCATAGCTCCAAGTGAAGACATCTGGAAATTCTTGGCAAAGCTGTATGAAATCTGATTTCTCCTGCTCAGTGGCCACTTTACCAATTTGAAGTGTTTTGCCTTCCCCAACCAGAATTGGCTCTGAATCTTCTCTCTTGACCTGTATGTTAGCCTTTTCCTTACGAAACTGGTCGTTAGGGTTGAAGATAGACTCCAACGTTACTAAACCCTTAGGAAGCTTGTTTGTCCGCAGCTGCACTACTTGATCCCCATACTGCTGCTCTAGTCTATCCTGATTTCTAGCTGAGAATTCAGCCTCTTCTTGTAAAAAATTGATGATCTGTTGATCATTCTCAAACACCTGCCAGCTTGTGTTATTATCTGGAACTGCTGGCCTCACAATCACATGGATATGTGGTTGTGTTTTTTCCCTTCTGATGTTGTCAACCACATCAAACGTTGCTCCAACTGCTGCGAGCCTATCTGCGGCTTCATTTTTCTTCCTGGGTATGGACACAATGTTGAAAGCTTCGAAATCCTCAATGAGGTCCCATACCCTATTCTTGTCGTTCTTCAGCAGGTCATTCTTTGTAGCATGTTATCCCCTAACTTGGTTGACGATTAGCTCGCTATCTCCAAACACCTGCAAGTTCTTTATGCCCCTTTTCCTGGCCCAATGAAGTCCATGAATCAATGCCTCGTATTCAGCCGTGTTGTTTGAACAGGAAAACTGGAAATGAAAAGCTGAAAAATATTTGATGTCTTGTGGTGAAATCAACATTGCACCACCTCCAGCACCTTGTCTGCTTCTCGAGCCATCGAAAAATAATTTCCAAACTTTGCTTTCATCCTTTTGTTCACGCTGAATGATGTCGGGAATGGGTGAATTTTCTTCGTGTACACAATACACGCCCAATTCAGATTCTTCAATTTCCTTGTATGGGTCAAATTCATGACTCTTGTTTGCCCATTCATCCAAAGTTAAATCAGGAATTCCCTCGACCTTAGTACCTGCTTCTAGATCACTTGAACACTCCTCCTGATCAAAAGCTGAGCAATTTGCATTGATAGGACCTGGTACATGAGGCTCAATATGGAAATTGGCAATTGGTTCTGACCTGATTGTTGCTTTGGCCCCATACCTTGTCCTAAAAATCATGTGTGACCAATCTGCAGATAAATATCCACCGATTTTTGCAGTGAAGTCCCTTGATAGACACAACGCAAAGAGTGGCGGAAGGTCAATCACAGACACATCTTGCAGAACTGTAACATTAGGACATGAATGTAGTGTTAGGCTTAACCCCTTGATGACCCCAACTGTTCCTACTGCCGTTCCATCTAGCTGTACTACTCCTTTCAGCACTGGCTCATACTTCAAACCCAGTTGATCCGCTATTTGCTTCGGCATCACTGAACTACTTGCCCCTGAATCTGTCATGCAGTTGTGTACCAAGTGGTTTCCAACAACCAATGACACATAGAATGGTGGAGGCTTCAAATTCTTGCTTGTCTGGCCCCCATCATGTTGCACTGCATTAGTGAGAACTTTCTCATGTCCCCGATTTGATACATTTGAGGCAGACCAATTAGCCATTGCAGCTTGCAATAAATCTCGTTGCCCTGGGATCGCAAGTGATTCCCACATGGAAATGTTCACATGTGTCTTCTTCATTTGATCGATGATGTTGAAAGGGGATGAATTGTCCTTTTGTTGTCCCTTATTTGGCACAACCTTTTCTGGAGCTTGAACAGGTGCGTGCGTTGCTACAACAGGTACCTTAGGCTGATTTTGCACATTTGGAGCTGTGTTTGGTCTACTGACCCCTTGTTGTGTAAGAGTGGGCTGATAAACAACTGGATTAGATGGTTGTCCCTCTTCTATGTTTCTCTTCTTTGACCGTGTGTTGGCAGCCACGCTTTGAAAAGGTTGTTGGTTAACTCGACAGAAGTCTTCCGTTTGCCAATTAGCCAATGTGGTTTCTGTTGGAGGTCCTTCTTGTTGCATTTCTTGCTGTTGATTCCCTTCTTGGCTTGGTTCTTGAGGCACACCAATGGTTTTTACCATCAAGGCCTGATTTAGTGCACCATTGAAACATGTTGACTGATTGTGAGGTGGATTGCAAGGGTAACACCAGTCGTACTCCTATGCCATGTTGTTTTTTGTTGGAACCAAGGCTCTTGAGGATGTCGTTGCATTTGGGTCATACGGTCGAAATGGCCTGGCAACTTGAGGTTGTCCTTGGTTTTGGTTTTGATTTGCAGCCTGAGGTGGTGGTCTATTTTGTTGGTATGGGGGCCTAGCCTGGTACTGTGCTTGAGGCTGATACGGTCTAGCACTTTGAGCTTGTTGTCTTTTGATAGTCACAAGCTCATTTCCAAGGTTCTGCAGTTGTTTCATGACCTCCTGCAATTCCTTTGAAGTATTTGAAGAAGTCGATGCCTCATTATTGCTTTGATTTCTAGGAGTTGGAATGGGATTCAACTCTGGTGCTTGACTGGTTGTAGGATTTCCCATATCCGGATAGAGAGGCATTGGTGGCCTTGGTGCAAGCTTGCCAGCTTGGATCAAACAGTTCTCTGCTCTGATAGCTGTGTCGTAGGCCCCTGGCAGCGTTGTTCCTCCCATTGATTGGATCATCATGGCTATGTCTGAATTTATAGCCTTTAAGAAATAAAGGAATGCTCCTTCGGCAGGTTGGTCTAACAGCTATTGGAATCCTGTCCCATGTCCGTTGGAATCTGAAGTTGAAATCTGTCATTTGTTCGTTAGGAGCCCTTTTGATTGTTGTCAGCTGTTCCAATAAAGATAAATTGTCTGCCCTCTCCCCGAATTGGTTGCAAAGAGCTGAACAAAGTTGGTTCCAATTCGTAATAGACCCTGCTGCTAGGCTCCTAAACCATTGTAAGGCCTTACCTTTGAAAGATGAAGCCAATAACTTAACTGCAACATCCATTTCATTTATTTCGTGGATTGCACATGCATTAGCAATATCCTGGATGTGATCAATAGGAGTAGTATGATTTTCTCCTGTAAAATAGGGGATATTCTTTAGCGCTGCAACTGGAATTTGATTCTGAGCATTTAGGGCAAGTGGACTACTGCCCGTGAAATTGACAAAGGGATTCAGTGGTAGATGTGCCATTATGATTGGCCTAAGAACCCTGGTTGATGCGAGAAAAGGTCTACCAGGTGGAGGTGTAGACAAAGTCCTGTTAGGTGGAGATGGTGATCTTTGTGGTCTTCTTCCTCTCCTCCCTCTGCCTGGTGATAGTTGCAAGTGGAAAAATAGCCCCTCTTCTCGAGTATTAGACCTGGTTCGAATTCTTCTCATGTGCCTGGGCAACTTGTGCTGCTACACCGCTGAATTCTATCCCTTCGGAGTCGCCAGATGTGTTAGAGAACGAGCCTCAAAAGACTAGATTTTGCCAAGTTACACACCAAACTTGACAATATTAAAAATATAATTTAAACTTTGAAGGACCCAGAGGAGAAAATCTTCAATCTGGAATTTGGGCCTTGTTGTGCAGCTACAGATCCCTGAAAGGTACAGGCAGAACTCAGGTCATGCAATGCAACTTACAAAACCTGAATTGCCATGTGTCGGAACTTGGGACATGCCCGACACCCTAGAAAACCTGAAATGACTGTTGTCGGGAATAGGACCATGCAATGCATCCCCCAAAACCTGATATGACTGTTGGGTCTTCTTTGATGTTCTCAGGACCTCGAAAACCCGAAACAAAAAACCATGAAATTTTGAAAGTCAAAATCTCAAAAAACTAAGGATACCCTTTTGAAGATTACCCTCAGATCTACCAACTGGTGAAATTTTGACTTGTTTTGAGCAAGTTAAGCCCTTGAAAATTGATTTCAAGTTCAGCCTGGAAGGTGAAAAATTTGAAATTGTAAAAACTGCAATTTTTTAGTCCAAATTTCATGAAAACTCCTTCAAATCTTTATGGAATGACCTCTTGGTCCCACCGGGCATGCCAAAACTGTTGGTGGCGAATCGCAGCACCCCTGAATGTCTGCAACTCGATGGGTTGAGACTCTCAGTGCGATTGCATAACATGGAGCTTTTCCCAAGTGTGGGACCTTGCGAAATCGGAAAAGCTCTCCGGATGAAGGCCGGTTCCTATTCCTCTGTTCAGATGCACAAATAAAATGCAGAGGGTTTACTAAAAACCTAATCTAACTTGCCAAGGAGACAGGGTAAGAAATGCATAAAATAAAACCTAAACTACAAAGGTGATGCACCGAGGAATGAAGAACACCTGTCTTGCCAATAAACACAAACCATAAAAATGCAATGCAAGATCATGCACAGATAACCAGATTCACAGTGAAAGATCAGGAGGATGCAAATGAACACAGAGAGGGTTGAGAATCATCCACAGACATGCATTAATTTGCTCCAAAGATTGATACAATACACTGCAAAATGCCAAGAGGCAAAGTTGCATTACAGTTTCAAATGGGAGGTTTTAACTCCACAAGTTCACCTGCCAAAGAGAAGAAGGGAGGGGCAAAACAAAAATGTCCAACCTTTAGAAAGAAGCCCCTCCTTACAATTTATAGGAGGAAAAAGAGAGGGAGAAGAGAGGAATTCGAAATCTGCCCCAACCACCTCCAGAATGCACTTAACTCATCTCATAATGGCGGTAGGTAAGAACCCTAACAAACCCAAAAAATGGCGAACTGTATTTTGCATTTTTGAAGAAAATTTTCTCACCCAAATAAATATATCCAGTTGTAGTTGGGTAGAGGACCCGAGAGCTTTCCGAAAAGTCCAACCTTGCGTGAATCTGAGCTCCCTGTGAAAAGTTATGGCCATTTGAATATTCCCCAAGTCAGGGTCTGTTTCCAGTCGGGTTCGGGTTTCTCCTTTGCATCTGCATCGGGTTTGGAGGGTGCCTCAACATGTTTTTGCCCCATGCTTTCCCGACTCCAAAACCTGATTTTCCTTTGTGTGTTTTGGGTTTTCGGAACTCTCAAGCATCGGGACATGCCTTGCGATTTTCATGCTTCATGCTCATTTTCCCGCCCAACCCAAATTTTTTGTGACCGTTTCCGACATATTTCCTTTGTGTCGGGTTTTTGGACCTCTCCGACATATTTCTTTGTGTCCAAGGGTTCCTTTGGACCTCTCGACATATTTCCTTTGTGTTTCGGGTTGATCTTGACCTCTTTCCACATAATTCCTTTGTGTCGGGTTTTGGACCCCCGACATATTTCCTTTGTGTCGGGTTTTATGAGGTTTCCGAATATTTCCTTTGTGTCGGTTTCCATATTCTTCCATATTTTCCTTTATGTCCCGGTTTTTGGAAGATATACAACAGTTATCTCTTTGTCGGTGAATCTTATTTACACTAAAATAATTCCTCCTTTGAGTCACACTTTTCACAACTTACCTTATGGGACATTTTCCTAAGTCTTTTTTGACCTACATCTACTTTAATATTGTAAATTTGAGATTATCAAGTTAGAATCTCCAGAAGGTCCCATTCTTAGAGCAAGCACAATAAATTTCTTTTCCTAATATAAATAATCTTGTAAAAAAACATCTAATCTTTGGAATGTGTCAGATATTGAATTTTTTCATATTTAATATAAAAAAATGCATAAATTTATCCCAACTATCATCTCTTTGGGTCTTTTAGAGGATGCAATGGTGGAATTTTTTTTAATAACTCTAAGAAACATAATTTTCCATCCAATTGTTATCAATTATTTTTTTAATGTAAAGAGTGTTTTTTTAACATCCAACTGTTACATATTAGATGGGTTTATAGAAATGATCTTGTTTTTGTTTAACCTATTTCTTATTTTCCATTTGTTGATGACCCTTTCTTTCTTGAATTAACAAATTTCTCAAGTAAAATGATTTTTTTGGGAAAAATGTAATGGAATTACTTCTAAGTGTTGTGTGATAAAATATGAGATTATCTAGAAACTGCCTCTTGGCATGTTCTATTCAAGTGTATCCATTAAAAATGGCAAAGAGTGTATTGGAAATTTGCACTAAGTTGTACTTAATCCATAATCACCTTGAATATCCCATCTATGTCTTCATGAAGTACGTGTGACCTAGTTGTGAAGGAAGTTCACACTTCATCCACACCCATGTTGAAAAAAATTCTAGAGGTCATCATGGATGGAAACATAAAACAATGTGTAGATTTTTTTATCACTTGAGCCAAAAAGTAGTTCCAAATAGATAGAGTTGTATCCTTCCATTCTAAATGAACTTGAACATGTACTTACAAGAATTAGTTGTTGAGCTTCATCATTTTTCTTGAATTGTAAGTTTTTGTATTTCTTCATACCATTCATCATTCCATAGAAATAAATGCATCAAGTAATGGTCAGTTTTGAATGTCCCACTCTATATAAAAATCACCTTTATATTATAAGTAATTTTTTAGCTGCATAGATTTTGTAATGAATGCTCATTATCAATATTTATGCTTGGACTCAAGGTGGAAAAGAGGATGGATAAAGTTATGCCTAAAGAGGATTCCATTTTTTTCCCATCGTATCAGCATACCAAGAAAAAATTAAGGTGAAATGGAGATTTAATAATGTAAACATCACAATTAATGATTTTGTCTTTTTTTACCATCCTTGATTGCCTAATTTTTAATCAGATACAGATCATTATGAATTAAAAGCTATTAGGATTTGATTCCAAGATTTTACTTGCATTAAATTGAAAACTTTAAACTGTTATCATTTTGATCTTCTGGTGCATTGGTGCTTAAGTTATTTGTGTACAATTCATTCTTGACATAATGGTCATTTCCCATTGGTGAAGTAAAATTTGTGCACTTGTCATAAAGAGCCCAAGAACCCTTTCATGGTGATTGGTGATAATGGAGAAATTTTATTTCCATATTTTCATAATATTAGGGATAAGGCCAGAATCTTGACCTTAGTGGATTTTGGCGGAATGAAACATTTTTCAGTAAAAGACAAAACTGAGTAATTTGCAGACATTTCAATTTGCAATATTTTTATTTTATCCCATTTTAATTTGAAATAGCTGTTTAATAGATTCTCACAAACCCTTCAACCAACATTTTGATCTTTCTATTGAATAGTTGAGATCAATGTAACTAGGTATAATTTATATTTGTTTTAAAATATTTCTATTTTGATATCTAGAAATTCTCACCATTAATGTAATTATTTTTTGTATGATTTAATAGGTGTACAACAATATGATTCCCATGATACTTTGTAAAGTTTCAATCAATTAGACATATCCCTGTCCACACAAACTTCATAATTTATCAATAGATGCATGTTATGAAAGATTCACCTTTATCATCAACTGAAAGTCCTTTTATTAATTTATTGTATGAAATTTTTTTTTGCTAGGCCATTCATACCAACATTGGTTCAATTGGGTGTGAAATGAAATTAGAGATAATTAGAGTAAGAATCTTCCTTATAGTCAGATTTTTTGGGCAATTTCATGACATGAATAATAGGTGTTATATTAAAGATACTTCAACAATTGATCTCCATTACCTTTGTGTACTATGGAGATAGGATTTACCTTTTGGATTTTGCAAGTTATTTATTTTAAATCTACAAATATATAGCTTAATTTGAATTCCATTATTGAATGGTAATAAGTGTAAGATCAATTAATATTGAATGTGTTTTCCAATACATAATTTCACCGATACCTAAAAGGTATTATGACATATAACCTTCAACACAAAATCTAGCACTAGCCTGAAGAAAAATAAAAGAAACAAATAATTTGCATATGTCACAAAAAAAAATTAAAATGTAAAATACTTACAATAGAATAAGTGCAAGTTACTTTTAAAACAAAAACAAGGGTTACAGTGAAAAACACATGTCAACAATTTGTATGAAATTTTTAAATCTTAAAAAATATTTTTGATGAGTTCTAAAATAATCAATCCCCTCTAGCTTTTTATCTTGTGACTTGCAAATACGTTTCCAAGGCATATTGACCAATTATCAAAACATCCAATACATAAATATATTACTACTATTGGAATTGGCATTCGGATGTTTTATGTTCTCCCTTGTTTTTTTCCGCTTCTTAGTTGCATGAGCTACCTTGAGAGGAAGAGGTAATAAAGGTAGGATCACTTGCACACATGTCATATTTGTCCACTTATGTTTTCTCCGCAACATAATTTAGAACAAATCACAAATGTTATAGAGTAGGACATGAGCTCAAAGATGATGGGCTAAGATTCATATGTAAGGTCGGTATGTAGACCTTGGAAAAAGTGTTGAACCGGTCTTAAAGGGTGACTTCAATCCAAACCATATTTACATCCCCAAAGTGTTGGGTATTTGATGCTCTATGTGAAATTTAAATTTTGGTGCCAAAAGGCGGGATGGGCTCGTAATGGTCTTGATCCAAATTGTCGAGATCAATTTAAAAGCTTGAATATGTGTGTCAGACCTAGCTAGGGGCGAAGATGATTGGATTATGCTCAATTTTTAAGCAATGGACAAGGATCTCATAAAAAAAATGTATTTGGGGATTTTTTTTTAAGAAAAACAAAGGTCAGTTTACTTGAGGAGTTCACCCATTATAGTAAGACTCTTGGACTAAAAATTGAGTTTAGTGTCGAGCTTCTCCCTTGCAAGGCAAAGGTTGATTGGGCCTATTGTGGATGGTAGAATGCAAGGCAGGGGAGAGGAGCTCATTGTGATGGGGAAAACATGTAGAGATAATTGCTTCTTCGTACATTGAAATCCCCGGCACCATGATTGACATCTTCTCTCTAATTGTTGTTCAATAGCAGTGATGTGGATGCCAACAAGAATTTTTATTTATATTTGTGCTCAGACAATGCGCCTCACTATATGTCTAAGGAGTTGAGGAAGAGGGTTGTGAATTGATTTAGGGAGAATTATGAAGGGTGTGTGTGTTTACTGGACTACTCTAATTTGGTAATACATCATTTGTGTGTACTAGGTCTAAATACATATTATGCACGAATGAAGCTCTTTCTAGAAATCTAACCAAAAATATCTTGATATATTTGTTGGTGACAGAAAAGTTAGTGTGGGTGTTTCAATGTATGGGTAAGTGTAGCAAGTTGGTGGGCCAAAAAAGGGTCATAAGTGGACGTCATATTGCAAAAAACAACAAAATCTCAACTTGTAGGGATTATTAGCAATACATACACTCAAAATTAGAAAAAAATAAATAAATATGAATTGTAGGATTTGGAATCTAGTTTCTAAACTACTAATTTTTTTTTTAAAACTAGACAAGTTTAGCTATATTAAACATTAAAATTCAATGACTTGGTTTTTTTTTTAAAAAACATATAAGATTGTAGTCTATTTGCCCGCGATTTGGATGACCAAAACATGATTTTTTTCCTTTGGTGAAAAGTTAGATGTCGTTGTCTATCTTGGGATAGATTCTATTTTGTATTTTTTTGAGAAATATTTTTCTTTAATTGTTTTTTTCCATGAAAGTGGTCTGAAAACATAAAGAAAATAGAGCACTTTCTGTTTGTCTGCCATAACTTCATCAAAAAATATCGAAATCAAATACTTGTTTTTAACATGTATAGAATTTCACCACGATTTGGATGGTATATAGGTTTTATCACATTCTGATAAGTGAAAAAAGTTGTGTTAAACGTAGACATGAACATTCATGGGAAAAAGTGTCTTAAAGACCTACTATTAGTAAAATATTATAAAATGGTATTGATCATATTCTATTCACTTTAAAATCAATATTTATATGAAGCTAACAATCTCTCCTACGCGATGGTACCAATTTTGTGACATGTTTTTTATTGTCGACATGGGTCAACTCCACGGGTCAACTCCACGGAAGAGCAAATTTGATGTTTTTGGCTTTTCACACGCCATAATAACCTCCCAAAGCTTAACTCCGGGAAAAACAAAGATTTTCCAATCCTTGAGGGTCGGATTTGATGATATATGCAGAACTGCGATCACGGTTTATAAATCGTGATCATAGTTTAAAAACCACGATCACAGTTCTAAATTGACCTATATCAAAAGAACCTTGATCGTGGTTATTAAAATCATATTTACACGAATACCAACATCCAATTCACCATGTGATTTTATTCTATGGCCTAATTGTACAAATTTCTATGAAATTATGCCACCTTCTGCACTTTTTCTTGTTATCGAAAACTATTTTTTACTATTTTTATGGTTCCCTGCATCATTTGGAGTTGTCATACATTGATTGAAATATCATGGGAGACAAGAAATGAAGTCAAAAAAGGAAATTAATAAGTAAAAAAATACCAGAGGAATTAGAGGCAAGAAATATTGCAAGATTATGAGTGATTGCGGAAACTTCGTGAATCAAGAAGAGGTTCATCTTCAACCCCTACTATTATAACCAATGAGGAACCAGACAATGTTTTTGTTGTCAATGTTGAAAATGAATTAAATATTCGTGATGAAGATAAATTAAATACTCGTAATGAAGATAAATTAAATACTCGTGATGTAGTTGATGTTGAAATTGAAGGAAACAATGAAAATGTGAATCAAGAAATTCATTTTGAAACTGTAGACAACCAAAATTTGGCAAAAACACCTCCTAAGATTTTATGAAAAAATCTGATTATTATATTGAAATTGATGAGAACATTTTGAAACCAATGTTTGACAAACTTTCTGAACAGAAAATCAAAAGAAAAGTCACTGAAATTTAGGCTAATCATTTTGAAATTTTAAATGATTCTTAAATATGTCAATTGTTGGTTAGTTTGATGAAATTGAATAAAATGAAACTTACATTAAACACCTTAGGATTGACAACATCTAATATACTTGGTCAAACCTCTACAATTATTGAAAACCTTCATGATGCAAACCACATTATTGGTGTCAAGAAATGCACTAGGGATAGTAATATTGTGTGTCGTGTACTTTCTACTACTGTCGTAAGTGAATCAATAAAAAAATAGTGTTTGATAATGCAAACAAGTCAAATGTTGAAAGTTAATCGAAAAAATATAATGAAAGCAATTGAGAGACGTAATATCCTTCAATCACTCAATAACACTGATTTTTGGGAATTTTCTGCTAGAGCACCACGTAAGGACAAAGATAAATCTCATGCTATAAGAGAATTTGCTATTCAATTTGGGCATGATAACACTAGATTTTCACCTAATATAAGAGATGTTGTAAAATGGAGAGTTGGTTCTATTAATCGTGAACCACATCCAAAGCATTTCTTAGATATGAATCAAACTCAATTTGTTCATAAGTTTGAACAAGAGCATCTAGAAATTAAAATTAGTCAACGTTTTTTTGAAATGTTGAAACCATTCTACTTGAAAATCAACCACACTTGCACCACTTGTTGTTGTAGGCAACATGTTGAATTTGACACGCATTATGCTAAATTTTTACGTATTCTTTCTAATTTTCATTCTGAAACTATGTTATTGGAATGTGGTGTTCATTTTCCACAAATATCTGCCAGGGATTTCATACCTATGATATTTTGTGAAAGAGAAGTTGGACAATTTTTTTATAGTCAGGATTGTTTAGATGGAAGTTATGGAACATGCCGACGGATTACCTAAATTGGAAAGTTACATCCATTGAGAAAATTAAAGGCACAATAGGACATAATTTAGTTAATTTTGATAAATATAAATCAGTACCATACAAGTTGATCAAGATGGAAAAGGAGTCTAAACGGTGTGAGATACGTTACAAAAACATATGCCTATTTTTCAATTTATGAGAAAATTTAAGGATGAAATTGTTTATGAATATGCTAGGCATACACATAGAGCTCAATGGTTGGATGAATAATTCAAGATATTCAATTACACATTTCCTATTGGTACTCTTGTTTCAGTGGTCAATTTTGTAGATAATTACACATTGCAACCACAAATGGAGGTTCAATCGCAATATTACAACTCAGTACAAGTTGTCATTTTTATCCATATAGAATTTATACATTCTCCTGAAAGTATAGAGAATGATCAAAAAAAATTAAGAGAGTACCACTTTTATATCGGTGATGATCATACTCATCCTACTAAATTTTTTACTAGGGGGTTTCCAGTTATTTTATGGAAACTTGTCTGATAGGGACATCCACTTAAAACAACATTATATATGGTCAGGATAATTTTCACATCTCAATTTAAGAATGCACAAATGTTTTATTGGATGAGCAGGGATGCACATCAAGATGGGTGTGTAATATATTTGGCGTTTCACTAAAGCTGTACATGGAAAAAATGAGAGAATGACGGTGCAAGGGCATTTGTGAAAAGATATCTTACAAGAGAAGAGTTAAAGTAAAAATATGGTGCTAAATTGAAAGATGCAAAGAGCATATTGGAATGGTGTATTGATAATATGGCCTGATGTTCTCAAGAAAATTCCATAGTTCACAAATATTTTTGGTTGATAGGGGAATAAAAAATTGCTAACTACGAGGATTGTATAACACTCACAGGGTCTAGTGATATGCACTCTTTTTGTAGCTCAGAAGCTACTTCGTGGGCAACCTAGACAAGAAATTTGGCATGTTTTTTTGCATCTTGTATTGAATTTGTCATGTGCTGAGTGTGATTCACAAAATGGGTTGATGAATGGATTTGTAGGCCTCTAACTTCACTTCCCAGTTATCAACCTCCATAGGCATGACAATTTGTTTCTGCAGGCATGAAGGTACAACATCCAAGGACTTTGATGAAATTTTGATTTTGGTGTGACAAGGTAAATGGTTATTTAAAAATTTTGTATTGAGGTATTTCCATTGAAATTTTAATATGTAATTTAAATTTGAGTTGAAACATTTATTTTTTATAGGACATGTGTTTGCAGTTATTGCGACAAAAGACAATGAAGAAGGAACATACTATTTCTTATGTCGTTACATCTAGGAAAGAAATAAGTTGACTTTTCTATGCTATAAATGGCAAAGATATTGAGTACCCTATCGAGGTCAGTGGTAGTTACTAGAACTTGGCTTCGATGGTATCCATTAAAAAACTCCTTTTTTGGAGTGTTTGAAGAATTTGAGACACGTAGGGAAAATACTCTTATATTCACATCTAGTTCTAGCGACAAATATTCAGATGTATAGATATCAAGGAAGGCTTAATAAAAAGATTCTTTGGAAGGTCCTAGTGGAAAAAGATAGATAAAAATACTTAGTTGATTCACATATAATCTTGGATTGTGTGGATGTGAGAAATTTATGAACACAGAGGGTAAACTATCACATAGACCCTCAAAAAATTGTAGGAGCATCGAATTTTTTTTGACTAGGGCGCCCGTGTAGGATGCAGGGTGCCTTGGGCACTAGAGACCTTTCTAGGCACCTATGACTGCTAAGAAAATTAGAAAACCAACTTCTCGTTGGCTTGTTAGTAGAGAAAGTTAAATTCTCGAGCTAAGAGAATCTTCTTCATTATTTACAAAGGACAAGAGGAATCACTTAACAAAAAACAACGATTTAATGTGCCCTTGGGAGGGGTTCTTAGCTTTGGAGAAGGTAGCCCAAAGCACCTGTGCTTAAGAGAATTGAAACGACTCCTCCCCAAGTGTTTTAACAAGACCATACCTATCGTGTGCACATCCGGCATTGTTACCCTACAGTAGACCTCCACGCCGACCCGGTTTTTGTTGACTGAGCAGGAGCTTCGGACCTTCGCTGTCTGGTAAGCATGTTAACGAAGGTGAGTAGGTTGGAGCAGGTTTCAATGTTCGGTTGAGCATTTCCTCCCTCCACGTCCCACAGAGGATGCCGCTCTACAACTCCCACTGCTAGCGTGCTTTTGTGTTGGGTCCTCTTACTTCCCTCCTCCTGTCAACGTAACACGTCTGTCAGGTTTTTGTTGGGCATCTCTAACGCTTTAATTTATATTTATATGATTCCCTTGCTTAAATTTCGTAATTAACCTCAAAAAGGTTGACTAAAAAAATATAAGATGCCCAAATGGCTATAAAGGACCCAAAATATATGATCAAAGTACAAATAGGTCAGGGGTGCTGTCGACACTAAAATTTTCCTCCGTAATTTCTATTTCATTAATGTATGTATTAGGAATAGGATATTGTTAAGTATAATTAGTAGTAGCGTCCGATAGAAGATAACAGTGCGCTGTCAGTACGATGCCGCCAATAAAGTAAAGTACGGTAACAGTCAAAGTACAATAGGAATGTTGTGGTAAAAAGTAAATATTTGTCGTAAGTGGTCCAGTAATGTTAAAATGTCAAAGTTAGGGTAAGTAGAGAAGTAGGGTCTACATGATTAGGAATTAGAAATATTATATTAGTAATAAGGACAAGGAGTGAGGTCATAAATATTTTGTGTATTTTATTTGTAAAAAGTCTAAAAATGTGGAACCCATGTGAAATGATAAGGTTTATCTTATCTTAAAAGATAAGCTTACATGTACAAATAAGAGTTAAGGTATGGAATATGATTCGTCAGAGTGGATTTCTTATCATATCTTAGAGATAAGATGGATAAGCCTAGAAGTTCTATAAATAGAGAGGCCACCCCCCTCATTTAGCATAGAAGGAAGTAGTGAGAAATATTGTATGAGTAAGTGTGTAAAGGAAGCCATCAGTTTAAAGGTGTGTTGAAGAAGCCATTAAGAGGTGTAATTGTGAAGTTTCTCCCATAGTTATTGTTGGAAGGCAAGTGAAGTCAGTAACACTTGAAGTACCTCATGGGTGAGATTGTAACAATTTCATGTTGAATATTATAATTTACACTTATATTTCAAATTTATCATCATTCCTTCTTATCATAGTCTATGGTATTCTTGTGTTATGTTTGTTGTTGTGTTTCCAGATTACATCCACCAAACTAAAAGCTGTGCATTAGTAAATAATCATAGCACGAGGAGTTCCCAGTGAAGAATTATCATAGTGCCGGATTGGTGATGACATTTTGGTTCACAGTTGTGCGGACCATTCCTTGTTGGTGGATTTTCTGGAGAGATATTCCCTCTTAGTCAAAAATCAATTAGAGGGTAACCTTGGTTTTTACTGTGCATAGTAGTTACCATGGTAAAGTCATTTTTATCCATGAAACCATAGTAGTTACCATGGTAAAGATTATTTTTGCTTGGAATAGTATGATTACTGTGAGTAAAGTCAATTTCATGCTACCGATGAATAGTGATTTACCGGTGCTAACTCTCAAATAAAGTCTTGTGAAGATGGGTTTTACCGCAGTAAGTCAAGTTTTAATCCATAGCTACCATCCTGGTCATTTCTAATTTAGTACTTTGTAGAAAGGTGTAAGAGTCACTTTCTAGTACATATCATTCCAATTATTTGTGCACATAAGTCTTGTTTTTTTTTACTTGTGGCAAATGTAACACCCGGGATTACTTCATGAAAATGGGAAAGATTCTTAAGGCCTTTGAGCCGTCAAAGAGTGATGAAGCATAGCAGGTTCTAACTGAGTCAAGTAGTACAATGAAATTTAACGTAGCCCAGAAACATGCTACACAATGAAGGTGCTCAAAGAAATTTACAGGACAACCCAACAGCCAGTAAGAATAACATGAAAGTGAGCAGTAGTACTTCATGCAGGACTAAGTACTTGGCTGCTATGATCAACACTAATGGATAGGGACTTTTTTCCAAGCATGAATGTACCCAAAGCGGTCTGGGGAAATCCGTCTTATCGAGCTCCTCGATGGTCCTTTTGCTCTCTTTTTCATTGCAAAAGTACAAGAACTTTGGACTTAAATGAGGTTGAAAACATCCAAGTTGGTCCCATGATGAACTGATAATGGCCCTACAGGCAGCAATGAAGTAATCATGCCTTCTTAGCCAATAAGGTCGGAAGGATCCAAGGAGCATCCCTTTCTTTTGTATATGTCTTCAATCTGACTATTGTCAATTCTTCTCCCTCCATGGCTTTTCTTACCTTTTTGCAGGAGCTAGGCATTTTGACCTCATGCCTTTGCATTTTTATCTCATCCTCTATAGTTGCCTCCATTTCTTAGAATGGGAAACTTATCCATCTGTGCTTCTTCTTTGAAACTGGCAACTTATGTTGAGCAGGATGACCTCACTCTGTCAAGATCAAGATGCTCTTACTAAGATGAAGGCTAGGAAGATGTCTCAATTGGTTGAGATTATGGTAAGAAGAAAAGTGTATGGATGGTCATGGGGAAGCAAGCACTTCAATAGAAAGGTATCTGAGGAGTTAACTTTAAGAGGAATAGAAGGAGAAGTCATGTGCAGCCGGCATGGGGGTAGTTTCAGCACCGGTGGAGGGTGTAGCAGCA
The DNA here is from genome assembly GCA_019776745.2 of Taxus chinensis. NCBI lineage: Eukaryota > Viridiplantae > Streptophyta > Pinopsida > Cupressales > Taxaceae > Taxus > Taxus chinensis. The sequence goes on along the minus strand of JAHRHJ020001027.1, from coordinate 4,814 downwards.
GGGCATTCAGCATGGGAAGCAGGACTGGCAGCTAGCAGATGCTCATGGTCAAAGGGAAACTATGTTGGAGAGTCATTGATGGGCCCACTTGAGAAGGTAGTATTTCTGAATACTCAGGTGAAGATCTACGTAAGGGAACATGCCCGGGTATGCTTGGAGTGAAGGTCCAAAAAGTTGAGTGAGCAGGTTGGAAGAGAGATTAAAAGGCACTAATGAGGGAGGAAAACCAATCAACTTCCACACCAGTCATTCTGAGGGTGAGATGCTTAGCTGAAGATATAAATGTAACAAGGGCGACTAGATTTCCAAGGAGATGATCAATAAGGTAGACATTGATTGTACATTGTGAGAGCCTAAAAAAAATGGTTAACGATAACGTGATTATTATACAAGAAGATTCCTATTTTTTCAGCACCAATCTAATGAGTAGAACTTCCTCTTTACTTTTCAAGTTTTTGGAAACTAATATCTTGTATTTGTAATGGCCTCTTTGGTTAAGAAGGGAACAATGGACTGTTTAATTTTTTCCTACCTTTTTGGATGGTTCATGCCCTTAGGTGGTTTGAAACACTAGGTGATAATGTGAAAAATTCATGGGATTTATTAACTGAAAGTTTTCTTGAAGAATTTGGTGAACAACAAAATATGTAGATCTCATGATCAATCATCACAAAGTTATCCAAAGGAGAGAAAGGAGAAGATAAGGGATTATCATGCTTGTGTTCTAGAGCTAAGGAGGAAGCTTTTTATGCCCAGATCCGGAAAGGAAGGATTAGCGGATGGGTTGATGAATCAACATGGATAATCTCCTATATAAGCACTTCATTCTTGGGATGAAGCCAGAGATCAGACAACAGAGTGAAGTATGACCACCCAACGGACCCTCGAACAATCAAAGGAGATTGCAAGAAGGTAAGAAGAAAGCATGGAACAGGAGCCCAAAGAAATTGCTACTAAGGTAGAGCCTACACCAACACCTTTGGTCTAGAATCCACAACCACTCTCGGTGAGCACAAATATTTCTCCTAGTACATCTACTGAGTATGAAGATCTGCTCAAGAAGATGGGTCAGTTAACTATTAATCTTCTTCAAGGAAAGAAATTTAGTTCTTAGGGAGGAGATAGAGGTCCAAAAAAAAATATTTCTAAAGTTGTATGTTATGGTTGTCATAAAAAGGGTCATTATAAGTATAATTGTCCAGATAGAGCTTCTACATCTGGTACAAGAGATAATGATAAAGGAAAAGCACCTGTGAATTCTTTTGATGTAGTAGATAAGAGTATAAATAATGAAGTAGATGTGTTTGTAACAAAAAGAAAGAAAGAAAAAGATAACCAAGATGGAAATGATCCTAAGAAGATGAAAGGAGAAACTAGTAAGAAACATAGGAGAAGAAAGTTGGGTGTGTAGGATTTTCTGATTTCACAGGGGACAAGGACCATACTCCATCTTAGAAGATCTATCCAAAAGGCCTGCAAATATTACTTATGGTCAACTCTTGGATGTCTTCTGAGAAGACGCGAGAGCTGCGAAGTGGACTCAATGCTTGATGAAGGAAGGAGGTTGAGGTCCCTATTTTGGAGGCAGAGGCGGATCCCTACGCTCCACAAGCTGAGGTATTATGTAATGGTATTTCAATTCATGATGTCTTAGTTGATGGAGGTGCTGTAGTTAATGTAATGACCGAGTCTGTAATGAATATGTTGGGTTATGTTAAGGTCATTAAATAAGGGAAAAACTAAACCAGAAGGTGTTGTTTCAAATGTGGCAATATCTGTTATGGTTGTTGTATGTGTGGTTGACTTTCAGATGATGAAAAATGGTACATGTTGCGTACCTAATGTTGTTGGGAAGACCATGGCTAAGGAGAGTTCATGCAAGAAACTACTGGAATGAAGGCTTCATGACACTTGGACGTGGTAGAGAGAGGGTGAAGATAAACGTGATCCCTCAGCATCATAAGGTAGAACCTGTGGATTCAAGTGATGAAACTGATGATTGGACATCCTCTGATTACTCTAGTACCAGTGAAGTGGACACAGAAGATGAAGAAAGTGAGGTTGATGTTTCAGTCATGGATATCCTTCCAGTCACACCGACTCATGAACCCATAAAATTATCTGAAGAAGAAATTGATGATCGTCTCCAACAAATAAAGATTGGTGATGTTGTGATGGAGAGTGAGAAGGAATCCTACCTCCAGCTCTTTCGAAGGTACATACACCTATTCACTTTTGATTACAAGGAACTCTGTCAAGTAAGTTGGGTAGAACATTCTATTGAGTTGGTAGATGGTGCTAAGCCCATAAAGCAAATGCCATATAGAATGAATCCTAATTTTTCCCAAGACTATAAAAAGAAGAAATAGATAAGTTGTCTTGATGCAGGATTCATATTTGCTGTGGAGAATTCAGAATGGGTTTCTCCCATTGTGATCTCAATAAAAAAAGAATGGGAAGCTACACATTTGTGTTGATTATAGGAAGCTCAATAAGGTAACAAAGAAGGATCATTACCCTTCTTCCATTCTCAGATCAGATCTTGGACGAAGTAGCTGGCCAGGAGTGCTATAGTTTTGCTGATGGATATAGCGGATACAACCAAGTTTGTATAGCAGAGAAAGATCAGTTGAAGACCACGTTCACCACTCCTTGGGGAACGTTTGCTTATAGAGTTATGTCTTTTGGGTTGTGTAATGCTCTGGTCAACATTCCAGCGTTTGATGAATAGGGTGTTTGAACCTTACATTGGGAACTTCATCAGAGTATTTCTGGATGATTTTTACATCTATGGGAGCAAGATGGACCACCTGCACCAGATGGAGATAACATTTCAAAGGTTAGATGAAGCACAAGCCTCACTAAACCCTACAAAGTGTGTCTTTGGATGTTCTAAAGGCGTTTTGTTAGGGCATGTTGTATCCAGAGATGGTATTGGTACTGATCCTGATAAAGTTTAAAAAATCAAAGAGTTACCATTTCCTATGAATAGAAGTAAGTTGAGATCATTTTTAGGCCATGTGGGTTACTATAGAAGGTTCATCAAGAATTTCTCAAAGATTGCACAGCCACTAACCCAGTTCTTGAAGAAGGATGTTACTTATGAACCAGGAAATAAGGCGCATGAAGCTTTTGAACAACTGAAGGAAGCCTTGGTGTCTTCACCTATTTTAAAGAATCTAGATTGGAGCAAGCCATTCATTGTGTATACTAATGCCTCAGATGCAGCACTAGGAAGTACTCTGAGCCAAAAGGATGAAAATGGGAATGATCATCCAGTTTACTTTGGGAGAAGACAAATGAGCAGTGTTGAGGTAAATTATACTGTAACTGAAAAAGAGGCTCTAGCTATCATTTTTGTTGTAAAGAAGTTTAGAAATTAATTGCTAGGGTAGAAAATTTATAGTTGTAACAGATCATCAGGCTCTAAAATATATTGTAAATAAGCCTAACCCATCAGGGAGGATAGCAAGATGGATAATTTTGCTACAAGAATTTGAATTTGATATTATAGATAGGGCCAGGAAAGAAGCATGTCAATGCAGATGCACTCTCTCGAGCCTATGATGGTTTAGGTTTATCTTGTGATGATGATGATTTCCCCAGATGCAGCATTGTTATCCCTTGACACAATCCCTAGTGAATACATAGATATTTGGAATTATCTGAATGAATTCAAGTTTCCTGATGGTGCCAATGCAAAGACTAAGAGGAAGATTACTCAAGCCAGTCGTCCATATTCTATTCTTGCATGGAGTATTATTTCGAATAGGACCTGATGGACAGTACAAGAGGGCAGTTGGACGTGATCAAGGGAAGGAGCTGATAGAATAATTCCACAATGGTACATGTGGAGGACACTTCTCTAGACACCTTACAGCAAGAAGGATCTTGGATGCAGGTTATCACTGGCCCACTCTTTTTAAAGATTGTTATAATTATTGTAAGACATGTGATATTTTTCAAACACATGGTAACCGTAAGACTTCATCAGCTCCATTATGCCCTATTCTTCCACTTGGTCCCTTTGAAAAGTGGGGAATAGACATTATAGGTCCACTTCCAACTACCCCACACCAAAATAAGTATATTGTAGTTGCCACAGATTATTTAACCAAGTGGGTTGAAGCTAGGCCATTGAAAATAGCTTCCATGGATGAAGTGGCAAGGTTCATATATGAACGCATTGTCACCAGATTTGGTTGTCCATTAGAAATTGTAACAGATCAAGGAAGCCACTTCATTAATGAGGTGGTAGAAGCCCTAGTCAACAAGTTTTCTATTAAGCACGGGAAGGAAACAACATACAAGCCAAGCACAAATGGACAGGTGGAACGAACAAATTTTTGTGTTGTGTCAAATTCTAGCAAAAGATGTAGCCTTGCAGGTACATAAGTGGGATAAAAGGATTCATGTAGCATTGTGGGCATATAGGGCAACATCAAAGTCAGCAACAAGATACTCCCCATTTCAGTTGGCTTATGGCATTGATCTAGTTCTTCCTATTGAGTTTGATATTCCCACTGGTGAGAGTTATGAAAAATGAAAGGATGGATGAAAGTGATTCAGTAAAAGAAAGGTTGGTACATCTTCATTTGCTAGAGGAAATGAGGGAAATAGCTGAAGCATAAAAGCTATAAGAAGAAAATGAAGCAGAAGGAATACTTTGATCAAAAGATACATTGGTCTCCATTTCATGTGAATGACTTGGTTCTAGTATATGATTCCAGATACAAAAAAAGAAGACAGAGAAAATTTCTTCCAAAATGGATGGGGCCCTACAAAATAGCAAGCTGTGACATGAAAATGGTAGA